>VYXH01003451.1:813582-848748 GCA_013397275.1 Burhinus bistriatus
AAAAAAAAATCAAAACCAAAACACCACACCAAAAAACCCTCAACCTTAACAGCTTCCATTTCCAAGTTAAGCCAATATACTTGCATATTTTTATAGAATGTATACATTATTATATACTACTTATACAAACTTTCATTTCAGTGAAGATCAAAGTCTCCTTTTCCAAATACAGATTGTTTAGAAGTTTCTGAAATATAGGATACTTTTATTTAGATCTAGACACCCAAGTATAAAGGTAGATCAGTATATCAGTTAGAATATATCTTCCCAGATCACATCAGAAAGCCCTGAAAAACATTCCACAAGCTGATGATTGGTTATCTTAATTCAATAAGCCATGAGTCCCATATGCTGAGCCTTAGGACACTGAAATAGAGCATCTGTTCTACTGCACCACATTGCACATTAAGATGACTGTGAAAACCTGACTTCTTCTAAATGGTTCAAAGCAAGTGGGAAACTTATTTCAGATAAATCAACAGACACAAAGACTCCAAAACCTTTAAGCTTCTTTCCAAATTAAGCTACAATTTGACTTCTTGCTCACTTTTTCCAAAGCCATATGTTGCTTTTCCTTTTTGTGGTTTAATATACTATTTAAACCTCTCATGTTCTCCTTATCCCCATCAATGGTTATCACTGCCATTCCGTTTGGTGATGCTCTGCTTAGCTTGTCCCAACTTGTACTTGTTGTACTCAGATAAAGGAATGAATTCTTTCATGCTTGCTCATTCTGGTTAGTGACCCATACTGTAAGTCTTGTTTCCGTGTCATGGTTACAAGAAGATGAGTAAGGATTCAAATATATGTAATTGATATCACAGGTTGTTTTTTCCTTTTGTTGTTAAGAATAAGGGAAAAAAAACACTAACAACATTTATTTCAAGTTTATATGGTACATATAAACCTGTCTGACAGTCTTACAGTGGACAGTTTTTAAAGCTAATGAAAATAACCCTTCATCAGTGTTCTACTTGACGTGTCAAGTTATTTTACGTTGATCTTTCAAGTGTTTCTTATTTTGAACTATGATTATGCCAAAGACCAAACTTGATGTAATACATGGAAATAAATTTTGTTTTGTGTGATCACATATGTAGATGGGCTAGGATACTTCCTGCTGTGTCTCACATTTCAGTCATGGGAGAATTGGAATCACCTTAAATGTTCTTCAAAGCCACATGTAAATAGACCTTGGAGATGAAGCATCTAGTTCTCAAAAGATACCCATATAAATTATTGCTGTTATAGTAACATATATAAAATCACTTTAGTAAAATAGATGGACTGAAACACAGTGGGAAAATTCCAAGTCAATATACCACTGATGCTGAAGAGCAAGGAAAGAGGCAACAGAGATAAGACTACAAGGCTAGACCAAGAACTGAGAGGAGAAAGGACCACACACACACATTAGATTGTTTGATCATCTTAACATGGAAATGACAAATATCTACTGACAATCATTTATTTCAGGAAGGACTAGAACAGCCAGCTCGATGCAGGACATTTAAATGCTTTTGCTGAGTAGAAATTAATCAAGCACTTGACTTCGTGACATTTGATTTCTACATTTAGAGGATTATGAATGTTATTAACATCAGTCCCCTGAATAAAAGACAACTTTACAAAGATTATATGGAATTATTCTGAAAACAAGATTATCATTGAGCTGTAAATATGATGTAATGGAGAGGGGAAAAAAGACTTAGAACGTCAGGACTACCAGGTAAAAAGATTGCTTACTAACAAATAATTACAGAATAATGACATAATCTTGGTTTGTCTTTCAGGCAAGCATTAATTACAAAACATAAAGAAAGAACTGCAAGAAATCATAGATTCACAGAATAGTTGATGTTGGAAGGGACCTATTGAGATCATCTAAGCCCAACCCCTCTACTCAGGCAGGATCACCTAGAGCCAGTTGCCCAGAACCATGCCCAGTTGCTCTCTGGGCAACCTGCCTCAGTGCTTGGTCAACCTCAGAGTAAAAATGTGCTTTCTTGTGTTAAGATGGAATTTCATTTTTTTTCATCTGTGCCCATTGCTTCTTGTCCTGTCAGTGGGAAATGCTGAGCAAAGCCTGGCTCCCTTGTCTTCATTCCCTCCCATCAGGTATTTATACACACTGACAAGATCTCCCCCGAGCCTTCTTTCTCCAGGCTAAACAGCTCTTTCAGCCTCTCCACATACAAATAATGCTTCAGTCCCTTAATCATCTTTGCAGCCTTTGCTGGGCGGACAATGGATTGAGAGCAGCCCTGAGGAGAAGGACTTGGGTTTGTTGGTGGATGGGAAGCTCAACATGATCCGGCAATGTGTGCTCACAGCCCAGAAAGCCAACAACATTCTCAGCTGCATCAAAAGAAGCATAGCCAGCAGGTCCAGGGAGGTGATTCTGCCCCTCTGCTCTGCTCTGGTGAGACCCCACCTGGAGTACTGTGTCCAACTCTGGAACCCCCAACAAAAGAAGGACATGGACCTGTTGGAGTGGGTCCAGAGGAGGGCCATGAAGATGATCAGAAGGATGGAGCACCTCTGCTATGAGGACAGGCTGAGAGAGTTACGGTTGTTCAGCCTGGAGAAGAGAAGCCTCCAGGGAGACCTTATAGCAGCCTTTCAGTACTTAAAGGGGGCCTACAGGAAAGCTGGAGAGTGACTCTTGATCAGGGAGCGTGGGATGAGGGGCAATGGTTTTAATTTGAAAGAGGGTAGATTTAGAATAGATATTAGGAAGAAATCCTTTACTCTGAGGGTGGTGAGACACTGGAACAGGTTGCCCAGGGAAGTTGTGGATGCCCCATCCCTGGAAGTGTTCAAGGCCAGCTTGGATGGGGCTTTGAGCAACCTGGTCTAGTGGAAGGTGTCCCTGCCCAGGGCAGGGGGGTTAGAACTAGATGATCTTTAAGGTCTCTTCCAATTCTAACAATTCTATGATTCTATGATTCTATGATTCTATGTACTGCTGATCCCAGGAAGCCCAAATAAGCCCAAATAAGTTTGTGCATTGCTTTCTAGAATGTTGTAGAAAAAATAAATAACAAAAAATCTATTGCAAATGAGAAGAAAATTTACCAGAGGATTTTGCATGTCACACATATTAATTTTTTATTTGTATTTGATTCTCTTTCAGATCAATGAAGGACTTAGTAGACACCAAAAGCAGAGGGAAACTTGCTACAAACACGCAAAGAGAGGACGAATCAGTGAAGAAAAAGAAAACTGAGTTAATCACATAGTTCACGTCTGATTTATTTTCTACAGATGTAAGGCCACCCTGATACGGTAGAAAGCAGTGAGGCAGCACTACAGGAGCAGTAGTTGACAGTTATCAAAAAGCACAGTCCAAAGCACCCTTGTAAAAAAGAGGAAATCAATAAGGCAATTTACAGCAACAACAATCTGTGGAAATATTCATCAAAGATGCTGAATGGATATTCTGGAGTCAGTGTGCACAAGGAATAATAAGCTAGAAAGCTGTTCAAACCTTACCTGACTACTCATTTTACGATTTCCTCACATAATACTTATTTTCTCATTGTTCTGCTCTGTGCTTCTTTCACGATTGAAATGATCAGACATATATATTGAGTCTACCCATATGTGCTCTGGCTCTTTTCTGTGACCATGTTGGATACTCTTCTGTTGATATGGGCACCTAAGATGCCTGCAAGCACAGATCCGCTGTCTTTGTATACACCATCTTTCTTTGAAAGAACATCAGGACTAACAGGAGCAGTTTTAGTATAAAAACTGAAAGAATGTCAAATAATTACAGGAATTGCTTTTGTCAGTTAAAAGTAATAAAATGGAAAATTGTTCATAAATATTTATCTGTTTAGGAAGGGATGTGCAAGAAAATATCCAATCCAATTTAAGGGTAACAAGGAGCATGAGGCAAGTAGAATACAATAACCTGTCCGGAATCAGGCTAGGATACCAGTGATAAAATAACGAAAAAAAATCACACGGTAACTTCAGTGACTGCTAATGATCAGCAGCTCAGTTTTATTTCTAAACTGAGGTGGAAGGTGGAATGATGGAAATGGTGGAAGGTGGAATGGTGAAAGGTGGCTGTGACACATGAGATGCACTTGCTTCAGCCTGACCTGCATTTTGTGGTAAGTGCTCAGTGTGTGTCTAAGCTTGCCCACGCAAATCCGCTACGATGTATTCCACAGAAAGTTTGTGGCAAATTCTGGAGTGCTTGTGGCTGGGAAAGCATGATACAGCAGTAAAGGACCATAGTCTTTGACTGCTTCAGAATTGCTGGTCCAGCTCCTCGTAACAGTGGATTGTCTGCTCGGCAGCAGCTTGAGCTGCTGTAAATACTCAGCTTCCCTGCATGGCAGAAAGAAAGGGTTGCTTTTCTCAACAAAGGAACAGATTATTGCCCCAATTCTGCAATGCTTTTAAAAGGCAAGGAAGCAACATATTCCTTGGTTAAGCCTGGTTTAGCATGGCTAAGTTTGTGTTTTCTTGTCTTCTACTCTAAAAAAGGTGTAATGAGGAATCCAGAGAAGCCAAGGAATAACTAGTAAAAGACTATATGATACTTTGATGAAGAGTATGCAAATGTGGGTATGGTCTCAGGCTGTCTAGGCACTGGTTACAGAGTCTAAAACAAGTGCTTTGCAGAGTCTTATGAGCTGAACAACGACCTCAGTCCACGGTCAGAGTCTGAGACTATGCCTTCGGCCAGCCAGACTAGGAATGCTGACTGAATGGTGCCTATCCTCAATTGACTGCGAAGCACTTGGCACTCTGAATGTAGGTTTTTCCACAGCTGATGCTATGAAGATCAGGGATAGGTCATGATATCAAACACAGATTATGGGGGTTTTTTATTGTTTCTTTTTTTCTGTTAAAGGAAGTCATTGGGTTTAATAACATATAATATGCAGAATTGTTTGACCTTGAAACAGAAGTTTCTAATGTGCTTTATTTCCATTTCACACCCTTTCAACTGAATTGTACAGGGACGTGGAACATTGTTTGGATCTGAAATCAACTGAGAAAGTTAGCAATTGCAAGGAGATTCACCCATCTTAATTTACAAACACACCAGAGACAAAAATGAAATCCTCTCTTTCATATTGGGAAAGGAACTTTTTATAAGTTATACCCCTTGCTTCACAGTAAAGCGCATTTGCAATTGGCACCCCACTCTCAAAGGACTTTTTTACTCCATTAAACTGGATGTAACAGAAGTTTGCAGGCACAGACACAGTTTGCTCTGTGGGCCTCAGTGCGTTGATGCATTTGATTCAAACACAGCAGGAAAAGGTTCCAATTCAGAGATGAAAAGGATTTACCTAAACTCATTTAGCTTTTTAGAGACATGAATGTGCTGTCTTGGCACAAAACAATGGCCAAGTGCATCCTGAGAATAATACTATCAATTTATAGTATAATTGCACCATAGATTTAATTTGGCCTAGGTGTTTTTCTGTAAATTACTTATTTGTAGTAGAATTGCAAAAATATACTAACATTTTACAGAAAACCTGTTAATTAAGAAAATATTACATGGCTAACTGTTTTGCTCACATTTTGTAAACATGGTATTAGAGATTTTATTTTCCCCAAATTAATGTGGACTTGAAGAACAAAGAAAGGAAAAATTATACTAAACCACTAACCATTCTACCAATAATTGCTCCCAGGGTGTGTGTGTCCTTCCTGAAGGTTCAAATGTTAAGTGTGTAGGTGATTTTCAGCATAATCTTAAGAATCACGTTAAAAGTAGTTTAGTGTTCCAGAAATTCCTCTCTGGACAACTTAGGCGACCTGCCCATCAGAATCCACTGATGAATTCAGCTATCACTTCCTTTGAGTTGTAATCACCAGTAACAAGCACTGCCATCCTGTTCTCACTGTATGGAACTTAATGTCTCTGTCAAGGAAGCTAGAAGGTCATTACTCAATATAAATTTTCTAAAAAAAATTTTAATATATGCTTGCTTGAAATGTGGAATTCCTGGATTGTATAGCAGTATCTGTAGTGTGCTTTCAAAAGCCTTGTATACTAGATTAGAATGTGCCCTCAAATGTATTTCTATCTTCCTTCTGAAGTATAGATTCCCTAAAGGAAAACATCTCAATATTTCCCATATGGCCCAACTTATGAAGCTACAGAATAATTAGTCATTTTCATTATTAAATTTCTTCATCTGCATAGTACTTTATGTAGATACATAGAGAGCTTACAAAACATATCATAACATAGCAGTATTACATAGGATAGATGCTTTGACATTGAAAATATTATTTATTCTTATTTCATTAGGCTGCTAAATCTTAATGGCAACATATTCAGATCAAACCGAAGCAAGCAGCTCATTACCAATACTATCCAATGATAGTAATAACAATTTAAAAAGCTAGTGAATATGTCAAAGGGAAAAGAACAAAAAAAATATTTTCAAAATTAATTGATTCCCTATTATCTTATTCTATCGTTGTTCTATTCTGGATGTTTGTTTTACTTTGTATATTTCAGTCAAATCTCAGATATTCAATTTGCAGAAGATACTGGCCTAGGTCTGTTTGCTTATTTTCATAACTTTTCCCATTTTTAATCTAATGACTATATCTATCGCTTGTGCTGTAGATTCCTATATTATTCTGTTCATTCTAACACTTGAGTTGTGTGTCATGTAGAGAAGAAGAAGTTATCATAGTTGAATATTATCAAAGTTTTTAAACCATTATATAAGAATTTGTTTCATCTGGTGAGTCTACAACATATGACAGAGGAAATTTGACAGTTACCTCAGCAAGATATCTGAAATTTGAACTATTACTCAAGCCTTTATTCCTTTTGTCCTTCTTGAGCTGGTGCATTTATTTTATTTTGTATGTTAAATGATGGCTGACTGTTTGCCCCCTGGTATCCATGCCTTTGTTCTTGTGAGGGCCCTGGGAGAAAAGCGGTCACATAATTTCACTTAGTACATTTTTTTTTTATTATTTTCCCGGACTCCAACGGGATAGAAGACATTGGTTAGAATATAAAAAAAATCATTCTATTTGTTTCCTCGATAGCTGTATCTATTTGTTGTTTGCTATAACACTGTCAAGATAAACATGCAGCTATATCTGATGTAGTTGTTATAATCATGACCACTGAATCATATTTCAGTATCGGGCTAGTAAGGCAATTAACGACACTCAAAACTACACATAAAATGTTTCTCTCAATCAGAAAATTCATACATTTCAATGGAATAGCTAACTCACACCTTATTCCTGAAATTATATTCACCAAAGGCACTAGACTGAATAGGTGGATGTGAGTGAGCGGCCTGTTTATTTTGGGGAAAACAAATGCCAAAACATAGCCTGGTATCACGGTATGACTGTCCTACTGTAACTATTATGACATTAGCAAGAACTGCAGAATCTGATGCTGACTCCTGCTATTTAGCACACGTAATTTTTAATCTTGCTATCTCAATCAATGCAGGCTGTTTAAGGGGATGATGCCAAAAGCAGAGCGATTTTCTGAGAATTATGTTTAGCAAGACTCTAATAACTACACTCTAGAAAAATCTTGTAAGACTGAGAACTTTCAGGTGATAAAGCTGAAGCAGGTCATTTCTCCATTTGCCCCCATAAGGGAATACATCTCAGAGGGATGCTGTTACAGCTCTACTTTTTACTGAAATCTGGATGTGTTAAATTTTGCATGGAGCTTATCCAGTTAGTTGATTATTTACCCGAAGTAGTTAATAGCTATTCCATTTGGAATAGGAAAGGAAAATCTGAGCATGCTGAAAATACCCAAATATGTTAAATCAAATTCTCAATTTTCACAGAAGTAATTCAATTATCTATCGTAAGTTATTGCTTATCAGTGAAGTTGCTGATAATTGCTATACCTCTAGGTGGCAAGTAATAGTTTCTTCTTGAAAAATGAATGTTGGCAACCATCAGTATACTGTTTAGCAAATGCACAGCAGAGCAGTATTCAGAAGCTGAATTTTCGTACTGTTTTAAGGTTACTGCACTACCTTTTAATTTTAGTTTCACTGACGTCTGAACAATTAAATGATTATTACCTTATTATGATAATTCCTGTCTTCTCTATTTTGTTTCTATCATTAAATCTCAAAGCAATTTGCAGCAGAGATCAGCATTATTATTTTTACTACTTCACAGGAAAAGCAGAAGTGAAATGACTTGTTCAGCACACCCAGAGGTTGAATCAAGAAGGGACACTTAAGTGCGTGAAATAAAATTAGGTTCTGGTGTCCAGTGGGACATGTGGTCTCGCATGCACCATATAGCACAGGGGGGAAAATCCTATTTATTTCATCTTATTTATGTCATAGGGAAGGTGGTTGCTTAAAAAAAAGTGAAGGTCTGATTCAACAGCACATACTGGATATAGAGCAACTACACGTTTGGCATGATTAAGCACTTACTTAGACTATATGGTGGTTTTATATAGTGATGCTGTACATCTGACATCATCTGCAAGTATTTTAACCTGGATATAAGAAGAAAGAAACAAAATCCCATTCTGATTTCCTTAGATCAGATTCTGACTGGATGTTTATGCTTTAGTTAAAAAAACCACCCCAAATAATTGTGAAGTTTATGTCTTTACTATAGCAGACTTGACTAAATGGGACCCTCCTTTTTGGAGTTAATTAAGTGAAAATAAATTCATCTTTGCTTTTGCTTACCATTGATTTTCATCTTGGTAAAAAATTTAACAGCTCACTACTAGAGCCACTCAAAGAACATTGTGCCCCTTTGGCACAGACTAGTAAACAAGTCCCACAGAGCTTGGAAGATTATCAGCTGCTGAGGAAGCAGACATTCGACTGTGAGCCTGTAGACATACTCAGCAGGATGCATACAATAAGGTAAAAATAATTGTGCCAATGTGTCTGGTTGAGAAATTCAAAATTCCTGCAAGTGAGAAAATAAACATATGAGATGGAAAATTGTCATAACGTCAGAGTGAGGTGGTTTGTGGATGAGCTGCTTGAGAACACAGTTTTGCTCTTTGTATTTTGTAGAGAGGAGCAAAAGAGTTGTTGTGGATGCATAACAGAAAAAGAGCAAAAGGATGGGAAGACAAAGTTGTAACTGAAAGTATAATTTAAAATAATTGTAGATGGGAGAGCGAAAGCAGACTTAAGACATTGATTGTTAACAGGCATGATTCAACACAAAAATCAGTGGACAGATTTATAGCATTTATACCAATTTTTGTGGTTATCCTTCCTGAACTCTGTCCCCAGAAAGAAAATAATGACATTAAATCTATCATAAATTGTGAGAGGAAAAGAAATTCATGAATTAAAAATAGTAAAGAAGTCACGTTAGGTTTTTGCTTTTTTATACATCTCAGGTAGGAAGATGTGCTCCTTAGTTTTTGCCTCATATCCTGCAAAAGGTGTAAGATTCTCCATGGCAGTGCCTTTGAGCCTCTGGAGTTCGTGTTAAAGTAAAAGGAGTGATATTGAGAAGAGGTTGCGTCTGAGATTTCAGCCATTCTGTTGTATATTTTCTTCCAGAGGTATGCAGTCAGAAGAAACAGAGTTTGAGACCTTTAGGCTATATAAATACTACTCATAAAAACATAATTCCAGGAATGGTGGGGCTCATGGTAGGTTGTCTCCAGTGAATGGTGATCTGAGGACAACATTTGTTTAAAACCTCTGGGCAGGACTCTCAGCATACTGTGATGGGGCGTGAAGGCCAAAATAAGGCAGAGGTACACTGAGGAAGTGTGATCCAGAAGGCAGCTTCTGGGCACATCTGGGGTTTTGCTGACAAAAGAAAGCAGATCTACTGTATACACCAACATTTATAAAAGCTCAAATTAATGTATCATATATCCACACTTGCTATAACTACAGAAACAACTTACCAGTCCAGTTCTTTCTAAAAAATCTGCCCCGAATGAAAATATATTAAATGAAATTACAAAACAAAGGAATTAGCATGTGATACAAATTAGATAATGTAATTTTAATCTTACTTAACTCATAGCAATTGTGGCATTGATGATTTGGGATAAGGGACACAGTATGAAGTATCTTCATAAAACTGTAAGGATTATAACTGACAATAATCAAAACAATATATGAAACTGGAAATAGCCTTGAGATTATCCTTTTTTTTTGTAAATATGTATGAACTTATTGAAGAAAGGAAAGGCTTGGTTATTTTATTGCATTAGCTTCTTGTCATGAATGATAACTACTGAACATTCTCTCACTGTATTCCCCCTTCACTCCCAATCTGTGACCTTTCAGTATGATGGGATTTTGTTTTCAGCAAAACACACTGACACTATGCAGTGGATGGGTGTAGATTCTTTGTGCACCATACTCTTGGATGCTAAAAGTCAGCCTCCAAAAATTTAAGAGATGCCTGCCCAAGTTGCATAGCTACAGACAGGTCTTCCAAAACTATTGGATTTTTACCAGAAATAAAGGAAAACCAGTGACAGAACTAAAATGATGCTGTTTACATAGATCTCTATGACTATAGATTTTTTTCACAAATGCACCTAAAGCCAACTTTTTAAATGGCTCCCAGTCCCTTAAATCTTTAACTGTAACAATTCTTATTTTCCTTCCACAACTCAGTCTCCTCAAATCCCCACATTCTGCCCTTCAAAACTGTTTGTCTTTCCAATGTTTAGTCTTCTAAGGAGACAGGTATTCAGTCTCATACAACTTTCAACAAGTAGCCTCTGTTCCCAGGGATGAAGACAAACCACAGTCTTATATTATCTTTGTGGGAAACGTTTGAGCTGGCCATCAGAAGCAGTCTACAAGCCAATTTCTTTGAGAGACCTAGGAGGATCCACAGTGCCTTTACAACCTTTCCATTCTGGAGGATTCAGCAAGCTTTGATCCCTTAGTTCAAGTTCTAAGAATAAAATATAATCCAGTGGAAATTTATGATCTACAGATACTTTCACCAGGTCACCACCCTCATGATGTAAAAAGTATCAGTGAGTCCTTCCTTAAATTTCATCAAGAGGGGATTAAAATGATGGAATATCTTTCAGCTTCAACCATATAACCAAAACAAAATTAGTTATCCACTATATCCATTTGCTGATGTTACTAATGGCAATCATTGATCTAGTAAGTGAACTTTAATTACAGCTTTGATTTGACCGTATTTTTGTTCTATTTATAATAGATGTAATAGTAAAAACTCAGTAATAAATTATTCACAAGAACATTTAATTAGAAAGTTGAGCAAGCAATGTAAAAAAAAAGTACACAAATGGAAGAGGGAGTGGATGTCCAACCATCTGCACCATATCACTCAGGCAGCATTGGCTTTGCTTTGGTTCACTTCAACTAGCTCCTTCCAAAAGAGCTCTTCTATACAGGGGACGAGTCCCAAGACATTCAGACATGAGCCAGTCATTGGCATTTATACTGAGGGCTACTGGTCAATTCTCGTCCCTCCTTTACTTATTAGTATGGACACAGCCCGAAGGGGCCACAAACCACGACAGCTCCAGAAATTTCAAGAAAGCAGTTTGCAGACCACAGGACTCTAATTTCAAATTAAACCCACTCCGTTCACAACATTGCATAGAACTACATGTAATTCTTATAGACTAATATGACAATTAAAAAGATGTAAATATACTCAGCCCAGCATTTTAATAAGTTGTTTTAAACAGGTTTATGAGTCTTTTTGAGAAGAGAATAAGAACATGGTCTGAGTACAGTCCTGCAACATGCAAGGTTCAAACAGCTATAGACAGTCATTTAAATCTGAAATACTTCCATGTAAAGTGACAACTGAAATTATGAAGAGACATGATGTAAATTCCATGGAATGTTCAGTGCTCAGTAATAGAGATAGCGACCTTTTAAAATGACATTGAATTTGAGAATCCATGGCACTACCACTTGCCTAAAACTGTAAGTTTTACATGAAGGAGATAGATGTAACTGGATATGCCATCCCTTAACCTAACAGCACAGTTTCTGATTTCAGTAAACAGCAGGTCTCTTCCTGGCCTTTACCTTTCACATCCTACAATGAAAGCTTGGTTGAAGATCCCAGGCTGTCAAGAATAGATATCATTACTGACAGGAACTGGATTTCTCTAACCCAAATACTGATGTCCAGTACTGGAACTGAAGAGCCATCCAGCTCCTAGTAGCCTAAGACTTTTGAGTAGCACAAAATCGACAGCAATTTGGAGCAAAAAGCATGGCAAAGAAAGGAAGGAAACTGACCCTTGAAAGTTAGTGTTTGTTTCGAATAAGTACTGCACTGTTGATTTGCGTGTAGCTGGTCACAGACCTCACATAACAGAGTAAATTAGGTCTGCACAGGAGTATCCAAGCATACTAACTTTTTTTTAAAAGCCCCACTTCGTTACAACATCTATCCTTTCTGACTTGCCTGTTTTCCCTCCTCAGTTCTGATCTTTGCACTCCCATTTAGTTTAATTGTTTATTTTCTTCTTTACAATACATATTGTCCATATCAGGAAAATTTTTTTCTATACTGCAGCAGCTTCTGCTTTACATATTTTGGAGGTTTTGCTTAGCTTTATTTTTCAACCTTCCCTTTATTGTTTCTGCTTCTCTTTCTCCTTTCATTTGCCTTGTTATTTTTGCTTCTCAACCCCTCCCAGCAGACCGTACTTTCTGCTCCGTCAGGTGTTCACCCTATCTTCACCTTTATCCTGCTCAAATTCTCACCTTTGTGGGGTGTTCTTTTTTTGGTATTTTGCTCACATTTCTCACCTGTGGCTTACATCCATATCCTTTCTGTTCGTTTGGTAATACTTCTCTGCCTTCCTCCACCTGATCACCACTCTACTTTCCAGGCAATAATAGGAACTCCATTCACTGCTGCCAGGTTCATGCCTCTCAACATCTTTGACGCTTTGTGCTCTACTTCAGAGCTAAAGTAGAAGGAACTCCAAGCACAATATAAAGAAGAAGCCTCATTAAAGACAGTATAATTGTGATTTTTGTAATGCTATCAATATCTAATTGCTGTGATTTGAATACATCCAGCCTTTGCTAATATAAGAAAATCCTAGAAAGTTTAGTTGGGACTACTTTGTAGTTTCATTAGATCATTCAGAAGGAGAGATTTTGCCAGATATTTTTACTCATACAACACCAAACAAATGCAATTATGCTATTCCAAGCATTTTAATCTCCATATGGAAAGAAGTATAAACTATATTAACTCAAGGAAGTGTTGTATTAAATTAACTATATCCCCAAGGAGGTTTTTCAGTGTTATGACTGCAGTTAATATGTTACAACTTCCATGTAAAGGCAAGACCTCAGATGATTTAGATAGCCCTTAGGCTTGACCACTACAACTGAATGCAGTCATTTAAATGATTTGATATATTTTCTTAACTCAGCTTAATGAAAACAGAGCTATGTGGTATATAACTTTCTATATTGTCAAAAAAAATGGTGAAAATATTTTTCTGTTTGTTTCCAGTAGCTCCCAGAGCAGAGATATAAAGCCTCTTGAGGTCATACAAATTACCAGTAAAGTCATGAACTTGATGGAAATTCTATTGCAGAAGTGGCTTTTGCAACCAGAAGTGTTGATACCTGATATAAGCTGGGAAACAACAGCTGCCAGAGAAACCTGGCTCTCAGACTAACAAAGAACTTCACTTAAAATCATAAACTCACAATACAATGATAAATAAAGAATAGTGCATTGCAGACAAAACACAGAGAATTTACATACAAAAGCACTATAAAATCTGAGTGCCTGAATAACAAGTGAAAAAGAAATGTTTGTACCCAAAACTTTAAATATTAACTTGAATATCACTAATGAATGCCTGTTTCACTGGAAAGGCAGCTAACTTCAGTTTAGAAACACAGTTTTAAAAATCCAGGAGACTGAATCCAATGGAAACTGGAGCCTGTTCCTGAATGTAGGTTTAGTGCAAGGCAAATACCATTTTAAAGCACAGCATTTCCATATAATCCTGTCTGTAATACAGAATTATTTTCTTACTCTCCATGAGGTAAGTGACTATTACTACAAGATTGTCATCAACATAAGACAAATAAATACATCTTTTACTAATTTTAAGTAATTTCATGTCTAAAACCAAAACTAATGCTCTGTTTTGGATCAAGCTGCCTTTCAGTCTTTGCTTATGGAAAGCCATGAACCATTTGCTATTTCTGATTGCTCTTCCTGACAACAGTTTCTAATCATCTTATTTCCTATTCACATAACAAGAGCCAAACTGGGGCTGTATTATCTGTGGCTTTTACTTATGCTTTGCTAAGCTTTTACCAATATTTATTTAAACTTTTTAAAGACTACTTTGGACTATCAAATGAATTAAGACTTGATGACAGACCTCAGAAATAAGGTCAAGAGTCTGGAAATAGGGTCACCTGTGAATGTGTTCAAAAATGCTGGTGTAGAGAATGAAGATCTCGCTACTTTGACAGGCAGGGTAAAAAGCAACCTCAAAACTGCTTCATCTACATGGGTTATTTAACTCAGATACTAATAGAAGCTCCAAAATTAAGGAACCTTCTACCCCTGTCTAGATGAATAAAGAGAAAGCTTCCCTAGCCCTAGATTTCTCCTCAGATGTCTTCCAAAGACACTTTGGGAACAACAGTAACTTAGCAAGAACTCAGCACTAGTTGGCAGTTAAACTCACTTAGGCAAGAATAACTTCCATTTTAAAGCAAGGAATTTAGCTTTGGCAACAGCAATTTTGCTTTAGAGTCTCAGATATATTAGTTGTCTGCTCGAGTGTCATGGACTATATGGTTCAGCATAGGAACTAATAGCAGAGAGTGATATGGAGATGATTTTCTGGAAGAGTGCAATGCAAGGAGAATCTTTGTTGAAGCCCCAGAAGACAACAGCACAAATCGGTTATCCCTGCAGAGTGCTTTCCTATTCAGCTGCTATGTAATTTTGAGATCACTAAGTCTAAATGAGATGCGAGGAATATGAAGTCTGACATCACTTACTGAGGAAGTTTTCCTCACAGGCATATCATAACTGTAGAGTTGGCATATTTGTTGAAACCAAACTATAACTGGGATTTGTAGGACAAGAGAGGGGAAATGACAATGGAAAGATAGTTTGCCTGTGGTGGACATATGTGGCTAGGTGAAGAATCACTTAACAGCTTCCTGCCAACCTTGTTATGTTCGCTTCTTTTGTTACAAAGTGCCATACTCTATACTCAATTCCCATGTTATTTCTTTTCCTTCTCTCCCCTCTTCCTCCTCACTACCTGAGTCCACTCTCTACTTCAGTTTTCAACTTGCACAATCCAACAATCCAAGCAGACAAAGTAAGAATTTCCACGCTGGGTCAGATAAAATATCCATCCACAGTATGTGCTGTCTCCGCCTGTCCCCTGATTGCTAATGCTAACAGAACAGCTTAAGCCCTGAAGTATAATGTTGGACATCTTTTCAAAATAAGAGCTATAATACTTTCTTACACTGATGGGTACTCATTCTGCCTACCAGTAAGTCCCTTTCTTTAAAAAAAAATTGCTAGTATCTTGAATGTGTGATACTGAATTTGAGTCTTAAACACGGAAAGGGAAAGGGTGGGGAAGGGGGAGATTTTAATCATTCTACACAGAGAATCTCTTGATTTATTTCAGTCTTGTTTTGCTCTTGCGTTGTCCTGTTTGCCCCATCAGCACAGTATGCCAGATTTAAGAAAGTCCATTCACACTTCACTGTCATTTTTCTTTAAACACTATTAAAGCACTGATATTTAGAAATTCCAATTTAGTTAAAGGTGAAGGTTTGGGGTTTTTAAGTCTCTATCTTTAGAAATCAGATGCTAAAGCAGAAACATTAAGGTATCAAAGAGTGGCTGAATGTCAATTTTTGGATTACTGGTCTTCATCTGAACTTTTGACATGTGGCATTTTACTCTACTCCCTAAAGAACGTGCTTCCTAAGTGATATTACTGTGAAGAACATGACACAAGCTAATTAGCACGAACAGATGAAGTGTTGATTTATCACCAGAAGTGAAACTTGCTATAGCAAGTAAAATTATTGATAAAGGTAAATAAATGCGGGTGAATAGCACTTATAATCTTTGTTTTCTTGGTGCATACAAAAAATACGGAAGGAAGTTTGCACAGAGAGCCTGTATGAAAATATCTGCACCTGTACTGTGGGGGAGGGAGGAAACAGGAGGTAGCAGATGGAGTAGCCTCGTGACCTCTTCATCTTCTTTGCTTTCAAGTAAGAGCTTTCTGCCACCAGTTCCATAGCCCAAATCAGAAGGCATGGCAGGTAGAGGCTACACGAGAGGCCAGAAGAATATACGGGTTCAAAATAACAAGAACCCAGTCAGCCTGTGTAATGGAAGGGATTTGCCCGTGCTTTCAGTGCACTGGTTGGAATAGCAGCCACAAAGGAAGCTATATAATTATCAGATAAGCCCTGCTGATGGATCCGGATTGATACCTGTAGAGATGCTAACCATGAAATCCTCACTGGGTTGCCTTCTAGACTCACAAAAAGTAAAAAGCTTTGAATTGTTGTAGTCCAGTCCTTACACTAGACAGCTAGACTTTGGAGAACAAAGGTCTGGGGAAATAAATCCCATTCTTAGTCTAAATTAGCCATCTACACTCCTCTGTAGTCAATGAAGAGAGATGGGCGCTGAAAAAGGTAATTCATCTCATCCATCTTAAGATGGAATGAATAGCTCTCTGGAGATAGCTATTTCTCTCCACTGACTAGAGAGTGAGCCTGGATGACTACCTTAGATTAGAGGTGTATCTTTTTTGATGGCTGAAATAAAATAAGATGAATCTAGGCAAAAATGACTAGAACTTCTAGAAACCCATTTATTTTTCTTTCATCTCAGGTTACCTGCAATCACTGGGAACTGTACAGATGAGTACATTTTCTCTGCTCATTAATTTTAATTCAATAACATTCCTTACTTAGCCTAATATAAATTTCTTCAAAGATGCCATATTCTGTTCAAGTCTAATAAATTTCTACTAACCTGTCAATTCTGTTTAATTTTTGAAATAGATTACTTTAACCCTACATCATAAATTATGCAGTATTTCAGTTTATTTAAAAAGTCTGAACAGTGGTCTGTGAGATGTAAGATCTCTGTTCATTAATTCTCTGTTACTTTTCCATTTTATCTTTTTACTGTTAATGGCTATTTAAAAGACAAATCTATAGGCACTATCATATTGGAGAGTTAGCATTAAGTAATTAGTGAAAAAATGTTATTTCAGTTCAACAGAAAGAATTTAGCAGCTTGCTTTTCTTTGCTGGAATATCTTCCAGTTTTAGTTTAGTAAATGTCCTACCTAGGCCTGTGCTGCTTTCTTTGACATAGAAAGATGTAAAAACCTCCCCTCTAACTTGCACAGGGTAACTTTGGATCCAAAGGCACATGGATAAGAATCCCTCCATGTTCTTTCTGCTTAATTATCTCTTTTCCTCTTCAAAGCAAATGCAAAGGAGAGGTGAACAATGAGTTGAACCTTGGGTGTGCCTTTAGCAGACCACTCTGCGTATCTGAACTGATGCCAGCCAGCAGCACATTAACAGTCCACGGAGCTGGACAGGAGTTGGATGGACAGTATTTCAGGAGAATGCTTGTTTAGAAAATCGCACAGAACAGGTAACGGGTGAGGAAACTTGAATGTTGGTCAGGTCAGTCATTAAAGAGAAGCAATGTATCCCAGTTATTAGTTGCTAACAACAATTGTTAAAAAATAAATAAATAAAAGTGCCAAGTTTTGCTCCTTCTAAAGTTTTTGAGTGAATGATACCAAATATTATCGTAAATAATACTACTGATCGGACTATGGGTACTTTTTTGATGACCAAAACTCAAGAATATTCTGCAGACTTGCTTATTTATGGCAGTATTTGGAAATCCCAACTTCTTAATGAATTTTTGTACACCTTGTTCATCTCCTGGAAAACAAACAAACCAAAAAAATTAACTGCCAAATATGTTCCATTCATCAAATCCAGAATTATCAGTAACATCTTTCTACTTGGGGAACACACAGTGCCACTTAGGTGATAACACAGTGCTAACAAATAGAATAAAACCAGGCAAGTTAAAAGAACAGATTGTCACACGCCTTGAGAATAACTTGTTTAAACTCCTCTTTGAGAACAAAGAAAAAGGTGGTTATTTCTCACTTTGCAAGCCATATTTTGTGGTTCTCAGGGGCATAATTAGCAGCACCTGCAAACCACAGAGGAAGGCTGGGCCTAGCCTGGTCTGTCTAATGCCACTTCGCTGCCTTTCTACCTCATGCTCAATTAGTCAGGACTAGATTTAGTCAGGACTCGATTTAGTCAGGACTACCGTCATACCTGGTTTGCCCCGCCAGCGCTGGCTGACCCACTGCCGTGAGGGCCGCAGTCGGAACAGGGGTGGCTGTTGGGGAGGCAGTTTGAACAGGGGCAGCCATCGGAGGTGCAGTTCGAAACGGGGGCAGCCGCAGGGGAGGCGGTTCGGCCGGGGGTGGCCATTGGGGAGGCCGAGTGCCAGGCTGCTGTTTGTGGTCAGTGCTCGCAGAGTGCGCAGCAGCTCAGGGCTGAACCGGACGTGGCTTAGAGCAACCCAGGCTGGCTAGGCCTGTCTGAGCAGGGCGGTGGATTAGGATGGCCTCTGGGTGTCCCTTTCCACCCGAATCATGCTTCTGTAACATTATTGTCACTGAGGGCTGTTAAACAGTCTGTGGTGCTGCTCAGCAATAAAACAGAAAAGCAGAGCTACAGTGTTAGCGTGATGTCTGGACACTAGTACAGGCAAAGCTTGTGGCAGGAGGTGATGCGGTGGGATGGAGTGTAATAATATACACTTAATACATGTTAATAATTAGATGCAGGTCTACGGGAGCCTTATTAAGGTGCTTAGAAGGGTGTCCTTAAGCTTTTACCTAAGCATGGACCACTACAGATAGCTGAATAGGCTGGAATGACGACCTTGGCTTTGTGTTCACAGTGCTTGCCAGTACTCAGTGACACTTCTACATGGGCGAGGAATTAAGACAAGCAAAAGTAAATGAAAAGCAGCATGAATGGGCAAGGTAAAGGACAGATAAGAGAAGAAAGAATTTGATACTTTAAAGCAAAATTCAATACATTATGAGTTTTTTAATATATTCAAACATAAATCTGTTAATAATGTGATTACCAGTGGAACTTCTATTCTCTAAACATGGATCATTACTTCACTAGTTAAGATTTGAAAGACATTTCATTGAGTTTAAATATATTGACTGTATTTTTTCTTTTTATTGAGAATTTGCCAAAGATAGCAGAAAGAAGTGGTCTTTGGAGTAGGACCCCTGCCGTTCATTGTGTACAGGGTTCTGCTAGAACTTCTCAGAAGGGTCATCATGTTCCTGCTAGCTAGCTTACATAGTTGGGGACTCAGCTAGCATGCGTATAAACAGAGAGCTGCAAGGCCTTTCACACCACACAATTTTTCTAACTGAACCCTGCAAACTAGGTCAGGGAGCTGTCAGACACACACAGGAGGTGCATGAGACTGTAGAGAAGATTTTCAACTTCCTGTGGGCCACTTCAGCAGTTAAAACACATTAATACTAGTGTCTTAGGTGGTTAACATCTCCCCCGTAATGCTGGTAAATGCTAGCTCCAACCCACTGTTTCCTTTCCCTTTCTTTTCTGATAGAAACAGAGCAATTGCCCATAAGTTTTATAGTACCATGGCTGGTTCTACAGTAGTGTTTATCTAGAAATCGCCCCTTCCAGGGCTCAGGTGACATCAGTGATGAAGCAGGTGCGCTACATGAGCAAATATGCTTTGGCAAGACAAAGTGTCATTTCAGCTAAAGTTGTGATTCTGCAACAAAATCAGCAATGTTAATTCCAGTTTCAGAGGGGGAAAATCAACAAGTTTTGTCAAAGCGATGATAATTTTCAGCCTTCTTAAAGAGTGTTTCAGATGAGAAAAATATCTTACTTCAGTCTGTACTCTGGTTTTATTTAACCAGCGGGATGCCTGCCTTCCTCAGAATGGATTTTAGGCCTGAAAAGGCCTTAGCACTCTGACCTGCACATATTGCTCTATTGTACTATTATTTTAAGAATTTCATGCATTAGAGCTGCTGAAAAGCTGGCTTCACCTTCTAGTTTGCTAAGTTCTCAACAGAAGAAAATCCTGTAATTCTAAATCTTTTATGGATAACTCCTAACACAGAATATTTTTGTCACAAGGGAGACTTGGCAATGATAACTACATAACCTAGCAAACCTGTCTTCATTTAGCCCTGACTTCAGAATGGAAGAGTTTTAATTGTTCCTTCAGTCCTACTTGTCAACAATTGGCACAAATTTCACAGATTTCCATTAGCACTAATTAGAATTCATTTGCTTTGTAGTATGTGACAATTATGTCACCCCTTTAAATTTTCCAGAGTTTTGCAGAGTTGTCAGAGTGGAAAAGTTGAAACTATGTAACCTCAAAAGTTCAACAATTATTTGATGCCAACAAATGTCTATTCTAAATGGCATCTGTTTCCCTTTGAGTTTAAAATGGAAGTATCACTTCCAAGAATACTTGTTTATTTACATTTCCCATTCCATCCTTGCATAAAAGTCTAAGGAAAAACTGTTATAACATAGAAGTAAATCAGATGAAATTTATATGTGCCTGTACTTTCATAATTATGTAATTAAGCCTGAAAATTTTTTATGGTTCCCATTGCTGTATTAACTCAGCTTTGTGTCACTAGAAATGGATTAAATTAGATTAAATCAATAGTCTGCTTTTCATTTTGATATATCACACAGACAAAACACAAACCAATGAGCTTACACTAGTTCCATTAAAAAGGTAGTTCCATTCTGATGGCTCTGCAATAGCACTTGACTCAGAGTTAAGTCTTTCAAATATGCTCAAATCCCCTACCAGTGGAAATGTAGTGTAGAGTGCTCTTGCATGGCTAAAAGGCAATTTTAAGTATTTTAAAAATGGAGATATGAATGAATGAATATTCAGTTGGGACAACATTAAAATACCCAAGTGCTCCTGACTTGAATTAAAAACATGGCTTTTCACAGTTCATTACTTGATTCAACTAAATTATCTATAAAATGTTTTAATTAATTTCCAAAGGCGTTGCCAATGCTGTTCCTTATTCCCTATACAAATACTCATCTACCCTGATTGTTCTTAAATCTCTGAATAAATAGAGATACCTTTAATCCTGCATGAATAGCTGAATTTCAGATTCTCTTTTCTGAAGAATGACTCAAGCCAATGAAATTCTACTAATAATTAAAATTAACATATGATTAAAAATAGGAAGAAATTAATCCACACTCTAGAAAGTGATGATGTTCTCTCCATATACATACTTGTTCCAGGTTCTATCCCTACAGCTGTTCCAGAAGCTTCTTGGATAGAATTAAACAGTGCCAAGAACTGTAGAAAAGT
The DNA here is from genome assembly GCA_013397275.1 of Burhinus bistriatus. Taxonomy (NCBI): domain Eukaryota; kingdom Metazoa; phylum Chordata; class Aves; order Charadriiformes; family Burhinidae; genus Burhinus; species Burhinus bistriatus. Next base: position 835,048 of record VYXH01003451.1, read on the forward strand.
GAGCCTCCCTTTTGTAAATAATTAATGTGATGTTACAATTATTTGTAGCACCATGACAAATGCAATAGAGGTGAGTATCGGAGAGGGAAGAGGAGGAAACGAGAGATTTAGAGACGTTAGACAGTAACTAAACCCAGAATATCAAAAGTATCGGGTGACAGAACTAAAATTTTTTATTGCCCTTTTCTTGTCAGAAAACCATTCTTAAAAGCGAACTTTTCATGTGATAGCATCAGATTTTTTAACTCAGTTTTTCTTATTAAAATATAGCTTTCAATTTTCCGGTGTGCAAAATTGCAACCTCTTCAGAAGAAAATTTTATTTTCTAAGACTTCCTTTAGACATTCTGAAACAGTTGTAATGTAGATATAGCATATCTATATGACTATCATGTAGTTAAAGATTTACTATGTAACTTCAGGATACATCGCTTTACCCTTTAGCATATTATAAGCACAGTTATGTATGTGCTTCTGTTCATACATGTCCATAATGTCAGAGACTCCCACAAACATACTGCAAGCAGTAAGAAGTGCTCCCTGTTTCCCTTTACCTCCCACCTCTGATTGCCTTGACCAACAGGCTGATGTTAATTCACTGTTAATTCAGGTCTATTGTTGATGCACCGCTCTTCCTAAATACGTTTCCTACTTACTATTTTGCAGTTTTACCACAAGCTGTGTTGGGAACAGGCTGTTACTTATTTGAAGAGGCTCTGTATTTTTGTTTTGAAAAATGAGCATGTATTACTTGATTGTCAAATTAAAATATGAATCAGTCACCTATCAAGCATTAATAGCTAGGATAGAATAATCTAGGAACTATGTGGCCAAACATGGCATTGATTATTGGATTGCTACAAACCTTGTCCAAAAATACTGTCAGGAAATTTGTTAGGGGATTCTTGGAATAATTGCTTCCTTATCAATCTCCAAGGGTGAAGCATTTTAGAAGGGGTTACTAACTAATTAATTGGGGTTTTACTTAGGAACCCTTCAGGACTTTGAGATGTTTACCAGCAGTGAATTTGAGGCATGGATTTTTCAGGGAGAGAGTTAAATCTCTGCCAAAAAGCCCCCACTATCCTATGTCATAGAACCTGATCTTGAGACTATGCAGCCCATGGTATCCCTCTAACATAGGTCTAGCTTGTATCTACACCTGGATCTGGAACAGTTTATTTTTATGTCATTAAAACTGGCATTTCCAGTATATTTTATAGTGTTGTTTACTGTGCCAGTGTTTGTTTTCCACTAACACCTACTTTCTAATGGAAATAAATTAAGCTTTAAGCTTTTTGCCAGTCTGTTTCTTAGCACATGAAAGCATTGCCTATCATCAATTTTCTTAAGATGGATTTTAAAATAGAAAATAGCCAATACTGGTGCTATTGTTTTCCTCATAAATAATGGGAAGTCTGCCTTACTTCCTTTACAAGTCCAGTCCACCAGTTTTGCCAAATATCACTGAAAATGATGTGGCAGGATCAAAGTGTCCTGCACAGGTGGAGTCAGGGATATGCACTCTAAGAACCCAGTCTTCTAACACTGAAGTCAGTGATTAAGTAGCATATATAATATCTGATAAACTGCAATCAACTGCCATTAATATAAGGTGTGTTTTCTGAAGAAAGTTGGTGGTAGGAAGGAATGTCCTCATGAGAACATTGTGTCACTAGGGTGTAAAAAGCATAAAACCCCTTTTCTTCCCAGATATGAAAGCCAAAGTAAAAAAAACAACCTTTAGGAATTTTATGATCTTCTAATTACTCAAAACAAAAGAAGGTTTTTCCTTCTGGATTTACAGTTTCCAGATGTTTCAAGATTATAATGCCAGCCCAAATTCTGATTTGACATCAAAAGGAAAGAAAAGTAAGAATAACAAGTTTCAAAGGGAAGAAAGGGACAAAACATGTTTGTTGGAAACATCTTCATACATGTTTAAAAGAAATTATTACTTTTAAATATCACGCAGCTCTCCCTGCAAAACTGAGCTCTCCAAAAGCACTGACACTTCATACTCACAGACTAGACCCTGAGCAAATCCCTCAGCTATTTTATGTCTCTGTTTACCCAGCTTAGGAGCATAGGAGGTTTTCCAACCGTCACACTCTTTCTGTTACAGACTGTGTAATTGTTTAATTTGTTTATTCACAATTACTACAAGTTTACATGGTTTTGATCCTTTACAAAGTGATATCTGGGCAGCAGGCAGAAAAGCTGCTTCATTTTCTTTGGCCCAGCATGTACACTCTAAGTCGAGGAAACCTGGAAAATAGGGAAGGTTACTCCTTTCTTGAGGGCAGCTGAGAGGAAGCCAGTGAGAAGAAAACGATACTCAGCACTCCGGTGGTATCAGATCCCAGAGTGCTTTCTTGAACTAAAAGCACCATAAACAGTTCATCAATAGGTAACCAAGCTGGGGATATGCAAACATTTCTTTAAAAAAATAGATTTGGATAAATAAACACATTTTGGGTCACTTAATCCAGTATTAACCTATTTTTACTTGAATAACTAATTTGGATTCTGACAACAATAACTGAATTTGGGATCTTTGGTATAATCCTGTTTTTTCACTAAACCTTTCAGTGATAAAGAAATAGAGATTATTTTGTGTCTTACAGCTACAAGGCACTTTTAGTCAGTACTCCGCCACAAACTCTCTCAAGGCTTGTGTTTTTTGTAGTCATAGCAAGTTTTGGCATCTTCAGTTTTTCCCTCTGTGCTCTGGCTTGGTTCCGCCTCTCTCCAAACACCTCCCTGACGCAAATAGACCAAATAAAAAACATTCCACCTAAATAGCTCCAACCTTTAAGTGATTATACATATGCCTTTTTTTCTATTTGGAAATTTGTATCTCATAAGTTTATGCAGGCATAAGTTCAGGGCAGGACTATATCCACACTCAGCTAAGCTTTTCTAAGCTTTATTAGCTTTATACTAATAAGTATTGAATTCATTTCCTGTTCTTTAAAATAGGCCATTCTTTTATTTTGAGTTTACCATTAAGATACTGGATTTTTAAACACCTTTTTTACTTCAGCATCTTTACTGTCTTGGTAAAACTTGTGTATTTCAAAATTACTTAGTGTTACCAAAAAAGGTATTTGTCAGAGGTATCTGTTGATACTGAGAGATATTTATTGCAGTGCCAACAAACCCCTCATCTTCCTCTGTGGCAAAAAGAAATTCTTTCATTCCTCTTCTGCTAAGTGGTCCTTAGGGAAGTTTAGAGAGTAAAAAAGTGGTAAAGGCTGGTGGTCTCTCTCCTATGAAATGCAATATGTGGCTTTGCTTCTGTGTTAGAGAATGGATTTGGGTCTCCAACCTCTGTGAGTCCCCAGCTCCTAGGTACTTCATAGCACTACTCTGGGTTTTTTCCTCTCTTAAGCAGCTAACACAATTTTTTTCCCATCTTAAAAGAAGACAGGTTCTCCCTCCACTGCTCTCTCCTTTGAAAGTGTTACACAAATTCTTTTCATTGATTTATATTACCTTCTAACATTAGTCAAATGTATATATTCATACACACTTGTTCCTGTGACAATTTTGTACAGTATAAATAACTCTTCCCACCCCGTTGTTTTCCCTCCTAGTACAGAGAAGCTTCTCCCTTCTCTGTATAACAGACTTTGTTATACAAGCTGTTCCTGTTTATTTTCATCAAATATGCATCTTGTTCCCCTTCTCCTTACATGCTGCATTTCAATTTCTTATTTCTAGATAAGATATTAGGAATCATTGTTGCTCCCCACCAACCTATAATATTCACTTAAGGATCTGTGTTGGTAAACGATTTCATGAGAAAGTAGAAGTTGAGGAATTTTAATTTCTGAGGAAAAACAGGCTTGAGATTACTCAAAGAGCAAGCAGATAATAATGGCAACACAAACACACCCACATCAACCTTAGGCCAAATTTTATCAAAGAACTATCAATGACAGGGAACGCTTATGAAATGTTAAACCCTGTGGACATTCTGATAAAAAATCCACAGTGAAACTAAGGGTTCTCTAGAATGATAAAGTAAATATCCTGTTCTCTGTAAGATGAGAATTATTTTTAAATCTTCTAGCCATACCCGTGTAATCTGTTGTAGAGAAACTGTCCAGATTTTTCTTCCAAAGGATGAAGACAAATAGACATCTCCTACCAGACCTTTTTGTGATCAATTTCACAGCTGTCTTCCTGTTTCACAAGCAACAAGCTATCATCTGCTTCGCATTAGCAGTTAAACAGGTACTTAACTTTTCTGCTGACTGGGCAGCTATCAGAAAATTATAATATAGCCCACCATTTGGAGAATAAAACAATATGCCTAAAACTTTTCAGTCATGGTACAGCATTGCAACTCAAAGCCAATGAAATTTCATGTAATCTCAAAGACATGTCTGTGTTAGAGCGATCTGAGACTAGGACCACAAACAGCAGGACTCAGTCTATTCTGGACTGACGTTCAGAAGAAGTTAGTTTTCCTTGTAATGTTCACATAGGTTGAAACATGCAAATAAACCTTTCTCAGCATGAGCCCCACGCACATACAACTAGTAAGAATGTTAATGCTGAACATGTTTGTTTCCATTTATTCCTGCTAGATGCTTCTCTCGTTTGGGGTGAATATATACCATGGCATTTAAAACATTAGCTATTTCAATCTACAGCTCTGTGAATTTGTTTTCTATCCATTCTTTAACTAATTGTCCCCTTAAAGTCATCTTCCCAACAAGATATGGTTCCAGGGAGAATTTAGTACAGAAGCCTCAGCCATAGGAATATAAGACTACTTCTTGTGGCTGGCTTAACAGAATCTCATTATTTTCTGACAGCTCCTTAGGTACACTTGTTTTGAAAACACTGTGAAATCAGTTACATTTAAATATGTAGCGGCGGCTGTAAATGCAAGTTATCCAATTTCAACCCTCTCCAACCAAACTCCATTGACTCCTGGAGCACTGCATTAATTTACCTGCATGTTGAAATCTTTGTGAACTTTACTTCAAAATATGAGAAGACAATTCTTTATGAATATGGTATCAGTCATGGTCTCAAGTAAGAGGAAAGCAGAAGAAAAAAAAAAAAAGAGGGAAAAAAAGTGCTACAAAGCACATCGTTCTACCACAACTCCCGTGTCTGCATTTCTAGAATATGCCTTTTCTCAATAAGAGTACATCAGCATTACAGCTTTCCTCAGCCTGATTCAAAGCAAAGGCAAGTAAATGTCAAGGCTGGCTAATCTTAGTAGAGGTAAAACTGAATAATTTTAAATGTCTTATCTTTTCAATGCCAGTTTTTCATTTTCCAGCTCAGCCTAGATCTGTTCTTTAACCTCTTTTTCCCTCTCCAAACTTTTACTCCTGCTTACCCCTGCCCTTTTATTTAAAAAACACCAACAGAAAACCCACGCTGACCTCAGCTCCTGAGCTCTGGCACTAAATTGAAACCCCCATGCCACTCCTCACTTTCTTGACAACTATGAAGCCCAGTATGGGAGTATGCAGTGTGTGTCTGTACATCCGTAGGTAGCTTCACTGACCTTCATACCTGGACATTCAAAGCAACGTTGCTAAATGAAGCCATTCAAGGACCGAAGCATTTGGAAGGATTTTGGATGGGGAAAAAATCACTGAACACTCAAGGCTGCTGGAGCAGTTTGTAATTCACTTAGAGAAAATACTTCATTGAGGGTTTTCAAATAGATTCTTAACTCGTGTCTCTCCAAGTTAGTACACCACCCCTTTAACAACCACTAGCCTGATTCTCCGCTCAACTCATCTGCATACAGCACTTTACTACCTTTTTGCATAGCTGGAAATGATTGAAGAGATATGAAGTAGTAGAAAATCGAGCTCCATAGCCCAGATTTCTTCACCTATCTAGACTAAAAAAAACCTTAAAGGTGAAGTTGTGGATGCCCCATCCCTGGAAGTGTTCAAGGCCAGCTTGGATGGGGCTTTGAGCAACCTGGTCTAGTGGAAGGTGTCCCTGCCCAGGGCAGGGGGGTTGGAACTAGATGATCTTTAAGGTCCCTTCCAGCTCTAACCATTCTATGAATCTATGATTCTACGATTATTTCTGGTGTGAGTTTATTTTCCAGATTTCTCTGTAATTGGGCAAATAAATATTTTTATTTTTATTACTTTTAGGTTCTCTCTGCTGTTAGCTTTGTGATTATAAATACGTCTGTCACTAGAATTGTATTCCATTGCCTAAAAAAAAAAACCACATTTTTTTTTTTATTTTATTTAAAAACCCTAATATAGGCTTTATATATTCAAGCTTTGCCCCGAGGGTTAGAAACATAACTCCCTTTTAAAGGAAAGCTGAATCTCGCAAAACCACATGACTTTTGGGCTATGGCCTGTTAGAGAAAAAGAACACATATTGCAAGACTCACCCATGAGAACTGGCAGCAATGAGTGCAATGCTGGTCTTTCAATCATCATAACAGAATGTTTGGAATCAAATATATCAAATCAGAATAAAATGTGACAAATATTTCTATCAGTTTCAATTGTATAAAAGTCTGTTTATATGCAGTGTACAAGCCAAATCTAAGTTGGGATAATCCCTGTAAACCAGAATGAGGAAGAAATTTGTAGACAAATATGAATAATATTTGTTTAAGAGCAAAAGCTTCTCTGAATCTCAATGGAAGTAATTCTGTTGGAGACAAGATAAACATTATTTCTTATTTTATTTTCCCCATGTTATCTGTCTCTAGTGACTATTTAGTAAGCTGGAGAAATGGATTTTTAAAGACAGCGGCATTAACATGTAAAAATGAATGAGAAATGTGAGGCTTTGCTATGTTTCTTTTCATAATATAAAACAGTCACACTATAAAATAATAATCATAAGCTATAACTTGTAAGAAATTGAGAGTCACACTCTATTTGTCCATAAGATGGTGATATTTTTCTTACAGTACTTAACACTATGATGCCTTATTGTGGCACACAACTAAGGAGTTGTCATGGTTTAACCCCAGCCAGCAACTAAGCTCCACACAGCCGCTCGCTCGCTCTCCCCACGGCGGGATGGGGGAGAGAATCAGAAAAGTAAAAGTGAGAAAACTTGTGGGTTGAGATAAAGACAGTTTAATAAGTAAAGCAAAAGCCACACATGCAAACAAAGCAAAGCAAGGAATTAATTCACCACTTGCCATCAGCAGGCAAGTGTTCAACCATCTCCAGGAAAGCAGGGCTCCGTCACATGTAATGGTTACTTGGGAAGACAAATGCCGTCAATCTGAATGTCGCCACCTTCCTTCTTCTTCCCCCAGCTTTATATACTGAGCATAATGTCATATGGTGTGGAATAGCTTTTTGGTCAGTTAGGGTCAGCTGTGTGGTCTCCCAACTTTTTGTGCAGCCCCAGCCTACTCGCTGGTGTGGTGGTATGAGACGCAGAAAAGACCTTGACTGCTTAGCAACAACTAAAAACATTAGTGTTTTATCAACATTGTTCTCTCCTAACTCCAAAACATAGCACTGTACCAGCTGCTAGTAAGAAAGTTAAATCTATCCCATCTGAAACCAGGACAGGAGTTTCNCGCTCGCTCGCTCTCCCCACGGCGGGATGGGGGAGAGAATCAGAAAAGTAAAAGTGAGAAAACTTGTGGGTTGAGATAAAGACAGTTTAATAAGTAAAGCAAAAGCCACACATGCAAACAAAGCAAAGCAAGGAATTAATTCACCACTTGCCATCAGCAGGCAAGTGTTCAACCATCTCCAGGAAAGCAGGGCTCCGTCACATGTAATGGTTACTTGGGAAGACAAATGCCGTCAATCTGAATGTCGCCACCTTCCTTCTTCTTCCCCCAGCTTTATATACTGAGCATAATGTCATATGGTGTGGAATAGCTTTTTGGTCAGTTAGGGTCAGCTGTGTGGTCTCCCAACTTTTTGTGCAGCCCCAGCCTACTCGCTGGTGTGGTGGTATGAGACGCAGAAAAGACCTTGACTGCTTAGCAACAACTAAAAACATTAGTGTTTTATCAACATTGTTCTCTCCTAACTCCAAAACATAGCACTGTACCAGCTGCTAGTAAGAAAGTTAAATCTATCCCATCTGAAACCAGGACAGGAGTTTCCTTTTCAGTGATTTCAGCGTGCTTTGAGCTAGGTTCTACTTCAGAATCCCAACAAAATGTATTAAATTATCTGAAACAGATGTATCTGCTGTTTTAGAAATTCCAGCCACTTATGAAAGTGATTATTTGACTGCCCAGAAGCAATAATAATTGTGGTGGAGGATACTGTTGAATTACACCCAGTCAGCAGGATGGACCATGTATAGACTTAGAAGCATGGGCCAAGATGAAAACTGCTGTAGTAACTGCACAGAGGCAGCGTCTTACTTGATCAGCAGTGATTAGTACTTCATTGTCTTGAAGGACTAAATTAATAAAAAAAATCTGAGGATGAAAATATAAAGGTAAAACCACAAATGTGACATCAGCATAAGAAGACACCGACACACTCATTATTCTGGTTTATACTGAAGAACTCATTCTCCTTTGGTTTGCTAAATGCTTTTGATTTAATTTAGTATGATGGTAGGCATTTTTAGCTTTTGTACTACCATGTCAGAAAAATGACCTTTCCTGTAGTATACAGGAGGGAATTATATACTGAAGATTACAGACTCGTTTTAACATATTAAAGCAAATGCAAAACAATAATAAATATATAAAGCTAAAGCATAGGTTTGCTTGCAAAATAATGAATAAAATGTATGCAGCCAGACCCCTAGACTGGCATTTCCTCTATATTTTAAAAGAGGAATATTACAGAAAAGTTAACTTGGAAATGATTGTACGTAACAACACTAAGAGACTCTGCCAACAGGGACAGACTAATTATAGGCTTTGTAAACAAACAATTATGGACTAACACCCAGTGTTAGCAAGACCACTTTTAGCAATGCTGTACCTTCTGTGTTGTCCACAGATGAAGGATGTGAAAATGCAAAGGCAGTTCAAAGGAGGGCCAAAATAATGAACTAGGAGATAGGAAAAATAAGCCCCATGATATGAGACTTAAAGAACTCAACTTATTTTATAAGTGCATGAATACATGAAATAGCTTCTTGATAGTGGGAGGCCTTTGAACCTTGCTGACAATGACATAACAAGATCCAATGACTAGAAATGGAAATTAGACAACTCGACTTCAAAGTAGCCGAAATTCCACAAAAGATGAAATTTCAGAGAAATGACAGCGATTAAATACTTCAACAACTTAGCTTTACTAACACCTTGAGCCTGTAAAGAGAGATTAGATATATTTCTCGAAAACAGAATGAATTTCTCTTTTGGACGAAATTCCTTGGCTTGTGATCATGGTAAGAAAGGAAGAGTAAGGCTGGAGAATCTTTTTGGGTTTGAACTCTTTGGATTGGATTAATATCAACCATGTCTTTTATTTCTGAGCCCCAGGGAGACCAAGACCTGCATGCACATCCTCCACATGCTCTGTAGTTCTGCATTAAGATAAGGATTACAAATTTCATGCTTTGGGATTTGTCAAAATGCCTGTAAAGAATTGAAAATAATATTTTTTCCTCAACACCTTATTTGGTGCCAAGGGGGCAAGGGTTCTTACCTCCCTGAGAAGCAGCAGAGTTTAGCTGTGGGGAAGCATAAGACATGGAGAAGCATGAACCTCCAAGTCTCCCAACTAGTATACTTTAGAAATAAATAAATAAAAATAATTTAATTTGGTGTAGGGAAATAAATTTCCTCTCAAGTGACAATGGCAGCACACTTTCTGACTTAAAAAGAGTAATTCTACTCTCCATGTCCTTGTCACTGCAGAAAATTCACTTCTTTGTTACATGTGGTAAACATTTATTTTCTGAGTACTGAAGTAATTGGTCTTGCCTGATGATCTGTAATATAAACAAGGTCAAACAAGATGTTCTCATGGACTACTGGTCTGTGACCTAATTAATTAATTTAAATTAATTAATTTTAAAAAATTTTAAAACTGCATGTACCATCTGGCCAGTGTAAGCAAAAGAGGAGATTTATATATATATAATATCTACATACATAAATATGTATGCAAACATGATTGATGTGCCTGAATAAAGCAATATTATTAACATAGCCTTCCTTTTCCTTGTGCTACTAAAATATGATCAGATTTCTGTATGTGCTATTACTAATCCATTTCTTATCATTTTTATGTTCTTATTGTGATTAGAAACTCAGAATCCAAACCAAGAAAAACATTTTTTGTCATACTCTGCCTTGGCCCAAATGACTCAGTTATTTCTAAGACAGATACTAAGGATGATTATAATATTTTGCCCATGTAAAAACACCTTTAAATATATTTTAACTGTGTGAAAATAATTTTCATCATTTTATGTACAAATCTACTATTCCAGCACCCCGATTTAAAGAAAGTCTGGGACACAGAAATGAGATTTATGTTACACATATTTTTTTCTACTGGGAAAAAATACCTATATTTCAAAATTTTATGCAAACTAAATAGTCCCACAAATCTATACTTGCTTAGCTAAACTGAGATGCAAGTTTCCTGAGTGTCTGATAAGGGAATCATGTCAGCTGTGACTCCGAGAAGTCCCTTCCTTGCAGACTACTCTAGAGTCCTCCAACATCCTAAGTCCCACCTTCACAGCAAAGAATCTAGAAACAGGGAGATGTGACTTACACTGAGTTTCTCAGTGGTCCCAGGCTCCCTTTTGTGAAGGTGAGAGCTGAGCTGTGTGGCTGGAGCCCGGGCTTCTCAGTTAGAGAGCCTTGTTTAAATGGTGATACTTAAGGTTGTGACCTCTGGAGTCACATCAGGCAGGTTGCCCGAGAGCTGGGTCGCCAGAGCTCCCAGGCTGCCTGCCTCTGGGAAGATCTCAGGCAGCATGGACCCGGTGTTTCCAGAATGCAGTGTTTCCCTTCGGAAATAAGGTACCCAAGGATTTCAGATTCAGAGCTGCTGGCTACCTTGTGTCAGAGAATCCAGTGTGGGCTTCTCCCACGACTGTAGAACCACCATGTAACCCATCAGCATCACAGAAAATATTTTGTCTGCATTCAGTTGAGTTCACTGATATTTTCTTAAAGATGAGAGGTCAAATGAAACATTTAGGGTAATAGGGTTTTTTGACTTTAAAAAGAAAAAAAAAATTAAAATGTGACTACATTTCTTAGGTGAAGTCAAAGACAGCTGTGCTTTGGATAAATAGAGTGCTACAGAAGGATAAGCACTCTGAAAAATTAGATTTTTGTTGCCTTAGAGTGGGCTTCCAAAATTAATGGAAGCTTTTTACCTGAATCTCTCAGTTCCTCATCAGTCAAATTTGGATAATATCATGCCATCACCTCCCAAGGGTGCTGTGAAGATTTATTAGTTAATGTTTATGAAGGACTCAGATAGCACAGTGATGATGCCACAGGAAAGTCTGTCAAGACTGTCAAGAAAGTAATTACTCTGCTTTCAAAGCAGGTTTCCAAAAACATGCAGTAAAAAGATGAGGCATGAACTGAACAGTGGAGAAAGAATAAACTGTTTCTGAACAAATCCCACTCACTGAATGTGTTTAGCAAGGTATCCTAATGCTTTTTTTTTTTTCCATGTAAATAAGAAATTAAACTGAGAAAATAGGAATCTGAATAAGTTTGCCCACACCGAAATTACGACATTTCTTAAATTCCGAGTGCTGACTGTGCAACCTCAACAAAGCTCTTGTAATGCTGAATCTTTGTATAATCTCTCAGAGATTAAAACACATCACTAGGCATGTTTTGGCATATATATTTAATGTATTTAATGTATCACACATCCAGTGACGTATTTTAGTCTCTGTATTTACCTAAATGAGAATCTAGCTGTTAAACTCTACAGTGAACATTTGTGCAGCAAGTAGTTTTATTAACCGAAAGCTTAGTTCTAGTAACCTGTTCCAGGAAATATGACAAACCACAAAAAGTTTAAATTTAAAGAAAAGTACCTACAAAAAGCATGAGCATATGCAGAGGTCTTCAAGCTTTTTAACCACAGTGTGAGTTTTTACTGACTTCTGTCTTTCTAAAATTGGTCAACTCCCATTTGAATTGCTTAAATGTATAACCAGTAAAATTTTGAAGTACTCAGTCTTGGGTCAGACTCAGGCACAGGATATGTCAATTTTGTTAACAAAAAACTCAAAAATTAAGGTGCAGTCATACATCACAGAAGTAGCGCTCAGAATTTTTTCTGAGCAGAACATCAGCTAAGTGCCACTTCTGCTGGAAAACAGCTGAATTGGGAATGTGTGCAAGAACCCAATGAGAGGTACTGAATTCTTGTACTCGCAGGCAGGCCAGCTCAGGTCATCAAGTGTGATCATCAAGTGATCACCTGGTCAACAGCATCTTGGTTTGGCTCCAGTCTTGTGCTTCTTGCTAAGCTTTGAGCTTAGCAACAGCTGAAAATCTTTGTCATGCCGAGGCTGGACACTGCCTTTTGGACAGGCAGCAAGTCCTACCTAACTCCTTTTTTTAACTGCATGCCAGGCCAGGAGCCCATGCTCCTCAGGGTGGCAAAAAGTCATTAGCCAGCTACCATCACAGTGATCCTCTAAACTGCCCAGGTGTAATGCCTAATGAGAGCTGTGCCTCTTTGCTGGACAATGTTAAATCAGTGCTATATTGATGAAACATTGTATTTATGCCTTCAATACTTGATACCGAGGTACACAACATACTGGTTGGCTAATTTTAACTGCTTGAAAACCGTTCATATGAAACCATTTCAGGGCTTGCGTAGGAAGTAAAAACTGAAAAAAAAAAAAAAAGAAGCTATGCTTCTCATCTCTGGAATTTGGAGTCCAGGTTGACTTTGTTTTGGAAAAAAATGAAAAGGCAGCATATGACATGTTACTTTAATGCCTGTGGAGTGTGTTATGCCTGTTTCAGTGATAGTGACACTAAAACATAGATGACTGAAAAGATACAGAAAAGCAACTGCCCCAATTGCTCAGTTGCTCCTTCATGCCCCAATTAGACATGAGACACTGAATAAGTTATCTTGTCATATCAGCTGAATTGGAAGAGACAGAAATAAAGTGGGGTTTTTCATGTTTTTTAAGGCAGAGGAATCAGTAACGCTTTGCTGATCCTTTTGGCAATCCCACATTAACACCAGGCAGCCGTGTGACAGGGTGCATCCTGCTCCCAAAAGCATGCTTACATTGATGGGCAATTTCAAAATATTTCACAAAGGCATCTCTGGGTTTACTTGAAACTTACCATGGAACTCCTTTTCCCCAAACTCAAGCCTGATCAGAGAGATATTAATTGCAATTTACATGGACTAATCCAAACACCCTTCTTTCTGCAAAGGAATTGATTTCAGCCACTTTTACCCAAGACCATATTTGACAGCTGTGTTATTTAAAACCACAAGTTGAGTACAAACAGCTACATAAGTTGAAAGGAGCTAAGCTGCTAATGATCTGTGCTGAATTAGTATATCCTATTATTCTTGATTCATTAATATAAAGATCATGGTTATTTTAATAACATGCCTTCTAGAGGTAGCTGATTTGGAATCAAATACAAATGGAGACTGCTTTCACTGTTCACCAGGCCTGATAGGTTTTTATTTCTTAAGCAGTGTTAAAAATTGCATCTGATTTAAGTCAGGCTTCCTGGCAGCACAGTGTGTAGTTTTCAAATACTGCATCTCTG
>VYXH01003451.1:848803-895635 GCA_013397275.1 Burhinus bistriatus
AAAAAAAAAAACACCAAAACAATACAAAACACAACACACAAATGAGTTAATTGTCTTGATAGCAATGAAAACTTGATTTGTTACTAGTCAAAACCTGTATCATTTGTTTCAGTATACCTCACAGACAGACATTTTTACTCTATGCAAATACCACATTTCTAGTCAACTTGGAGGAAGTGAATGACTGTAATGAAAGAAGGAGACCAAAAATATTCATAAATTTGATCAAAGTGTGATGTCCTGGTCCAACAATGGCAAAACCTATTTTTCAAAAAAAAAAAAAAAAAAACAATTTAACAAAGTGAAATTTTTCAACACTTAGGGGGATGAGTAGAAAGAGATTCATACTGGCCCACACTGGAAATTTACATTCTCTCCAGGCTCCCTGCACAAGGAATGGAAGTAGTCAGAGCACTTCAGAGGGCATAAAAAGATGCTTCTCTGAATCACTAAGAAAAACGCGGTCTCCCTCCATTGATCATAGCGTGAGTGGTCTCCTACTTCAGTCATAAGCTTGGCACCTAAGGCTTAGATAGTACAAATGAAAAAGGTTACTTATCAGCTAACACAAAGCTAAACACGTCATTGTGCACCAAAATTTCAGGTTTTTCACTTCTTCAGAAGTTACTTTTCTTTCCTTTTGACCTGAATTGATGCAAGTTTTTTTCCTGTTTATTTTCATTTATCATTCAACCCACCAAATCAAAACATATTGTTTTTCCAGTTCCATTGACATAATTTCCCTAACAACTATATATGAAACTACAGTAGCAGTAACATACTGCATATTACCAGTAATTAAGCAAAGGCTCCCATAAGGCTTCCCTGGCATTATGATCTTTTAATTTTACTTGGAAGAAGGATACATTTAGATTAAAAAGAGATGTTCTGACCTCATTTATATTGGCAGAGTTGATCTATTACTGCAGACTTTGTGATCTTGATAACACATGGACATTTTAATATGCAGGTGGTCTCCAAACAAAAAATAGCAGATGCACACTGTACACAGAGCTCCCCAACCAGCTATGGCAGCCTTATTTATATTAGCGTAACATACAGGAGGATTTACTAGCCTGTACTTCGGCCTTGTAAGTGACACATGAGCAATAACTAAGAATTAAAACTAAAAAGTCAGCAAAATGCATTGTAAATGGAGGCAAATACTTTGCTTTTCAAAGCAGTATTACAAACAACAGAATGGCACAAAAAAATCTATAAAGGATTGAAAAATAACCTTCTAGAAAGGTTTAAATATAATTCTGGAATGCTACAGGCACCTTATTGCTTCAGGGAAACAATGCACAATATACATGTTCGATGTATACTAGAGATTCTACTATCATGAATAGGATTTATCTATGAAACTACCCATAATCTAAACATAAACTGAAAAAAAAAGGGATGGAAAAATGGAATGTTGTGGGATTTTTCATTAACCAAAACACAAAGATAATGCCTATCCATGTCACCTGTAGGACACAAACATACACAACATATAAATAATAGGTCTTGCCCCACCATTTACTCATTCCAGCTTTCTTCAACACAGAGTTTGGATGTACCCAGGTAAGACAGAAGATTCCATCTAAGCATGCATACTCTTAAACCTTTTTTTAGCCCTTTCCCTGACATGGGAAAAGCAGGAAGTTTTTATTCTATATATCTCAAAGCCGAGTTTAGTCTTCATTCCATTTTCTCTAGAGTCCTCTAACTTGTGTTGTAAAAGCTGTCTCTTTGTGTTTACTTTCCCATCATAATTCATCAGCACTCACACACAAAAATAATTATGTTGTTAGAAATTGAGTTTAGCGATTCTGGCACTTCATCCTGTGTTGATGGCTACCTGTAGTATTTCAAAATGTGAGTGATGTCCCCATGTTGTCATGACTAACAAAATAATTGACAAAAAAGACAAATAAAAGGTGCAGAAATGAAAGGGAAGTAAAACGGATAACTGAATGTAGGGCTTTTAGTTCTTCATACAAGAACTAAAGGGAATAAACAGAAAAGGCAATGCCCTGCAAAACAGAAAAGGCAACGTACAAGCCTTTCTTCTCTCCACCTCACAGAGAAAAATGCTCTACGTCTATATGGTTCATTAAGGGCCACTTCCACTGGCCCTATTAAGCCTCAGCTCTTCAACATGGTACGACTGCATGAGCAGCTTTACATGGGACAGGAGAGCATCCTCCACAGTACATGAGAACTTGCAGGTCCAAGGATGCCCAGCATGTTCGTGCGCATGAAGCCTGTCCCGCAGGCAGTCTGCAGGCTGTGTACTAAAGCAGCCATGCAGATGGAAAGCTTGCAGGAGGCAAATCATGCTGTGTTTACATCTGTCCTGGGATGCTGCTGTTTCAGAAGCATAAAGACATGGCCATTGAGTCCCTCCACTGTAAACGAGACATTTTCTTGCAGTGAACAGCTTGGATATTAAAGTAGTAATGTACCATTTACTAAAGGCAAAGTAATATCGATGTCAATTATAATGTTAAAAGAGCTTTTTCTGAAGAAAGGAGACTTTGAGGGAATTTAGCAGCTAACCACTTCAAGATGCTGAGAAATTTTCTAAGGAAGTGAGATTTTTCAACTTCCTCCTGATTGAAATAGGAGCTCAGTGCTTACAGTTTTAAGCTTTTGGCAATGTCTGTTGCTCTAGGGTGATGGTTACACAAAGAAATTTTGAGACTCATCACTCCACAGCAGTGGCATGTACCTTGCTGTCCAGCCTTAAAAAGATATATATTCGTCACAAATACTTTTGTATGATCCACAAAGTCATTAAGGAACGTTCGTTCCCTTGGACTCAAATTATGCTTTTATAAATGGTATCTATGTCAGCTTTCTGAACATAGTCTGAAAAACCAAGTGTTTAATTTCAGAAATATCAAAATAAACTGTTTTAAAATGTCTGGGTTGTTTTTTTTCACTTTTTTTTCAGCTAAACTATTAGTGGGACCCAGTGGTAACTGAGTCTGCAAGTAGGCATAGGTCAACTGAAGTTATTTTTATCAGCAACCAAAGCAAATAAATCTAGGCAAAAAACCCTCTAATCATAGAGTCACAAGCATAGCACAAAAGATACAACCCCACCACTTTCTGTTCTGTAAAACATGAGCAAGGACAGACTTACAGAACAAAACCAAAAGTCACTTTAGCATTGCCTCAGTCAGATGAAACCTTGAACAGAAAGCAAGAAGAGAGGATGAACAGCTGTGGAGGTATGCCTGCAAGATGCAACCAGAAAGGTCCATCCCGCAATGGACAGTATTAGTGGCATCATGCCATTGTTGTTCCTCCATTAAATCTCTTCCTAAGAATTCCTGTAGTCACTCTCCCTGAGCAGCATAGCTAGGACAGCCCATACAACAGTAAGAAAACAAAGAAGAAAACTGAATTTGCAGGTTGCTTTACAAAGAAAATCATAGAGTTCATATTCACTCTGTAAAAGAACAATTAAAGAGAACAGTAGAGCGCCTGTTGACTCTAGTTTATGCTAAATCAGGACTCTGTAGTTTTGCAGCGTATGATTATAAATTTGTCCATCTGCCATAATGATGGCTCCATGCAACGTGTTAATTATAATATTTTATTTATACACACAGTACTGTAAAAGCTATGGTTTCAAATTTTTACATAAAAAAGTCAAATAAAAACATAACATGCTTTACAAATACAGCCAAAATAGCTATTGGTTTGTGGGCCATATGCTGAACTAATTGAGAATTGGAATTACCTATTCCATTTTTAACTGATTGCTTGCAAGAAGAGCAGATTTTCAGATAAAATACCCTTTTTTCCTGAGAAATACAAGCCTGCAGCAAAGCTGTTGTAGGGGGAGTCAGCTTACAAGAGAAGTATGTGTTTTGGAAATTCCATTACAAAGATTTATTGGGGTTATACTGTGAGTGTCCCATGCATATTAATTTCTGGGCTCCCTCAAATGTTGCTATGCTCTTATGTTGGACACCATTCCTCATTGTATACTATGGACAGATGTTTTCAGGATGTACAGCTTTCCCCCACAGCAACATTTTTTTTACAAAATGTTATTTTTAATAGAAAAAAATATATTTACTAATTTATATCTTTTTAGAAACCACATACGTCTTTTCTATCCATGTATAGGTCTTATGTTTCAAAATACAAGGAAAAACATTCTTTATGTTCTACACAGTAGTCCTACACATAAGTACAAAAATCTACTGAAATCCCTTGAAACCATAGTGAAAGAATAAGCACATTGTTCCCAAAATACTAATTTACTTTGAGAAATAGGTAATGAAAACACTTAAACATATCTTAAAATAATTTATAAGCTCTTTGAACAGCTTGAGAAGATGAGAAAATTTAATATGAGGAGAAATAATTATTTTCCCCCCTTAAAATTAAGCAGAAGCCTATCAAAAGAATTTCATTTTCTCCGTGCTAAGATTTGAAACAGCTATTGCCATGAAGGCAGAGTTCTTGAATATGGGTTATGGTAGACAAGAGCGAGAGAGTACGTTCTCTG
This sequence comes from Burhinus bistriatus, assembly GCA_013397275.1. Taxonomy (NCBI): domain Eukaryota; kingdom Metazoa; phylum Chordata; class Aves; order Charadriiformes; family Burhinidae; genus Burhinus; species Burhinus bistriatus. The sequence goes on from VYXH01003451.1 coordinate 853,320, forward strand.
TCTTATCTCACTTTGAGGCAGATTCATAGAGAGGAAACAAGGGGTATCCTCTGGTCAGGTCTCATAGTGCTGATTGGTGTCTGGGCGTGTGGTAGCCGTCCACAGGAAACTTACCAAAAAACTGCAGAATATTCTTCCATTTGCACTGTTTCCATCTATCAGTATCACTGACCTTCAGGTAGCTTGGTGAAGCATTTAGCAAGAGTACACGAAAATTGCTTTACAGGGGAAACGATCTTGGTGTTGTGCTAGCTCCGAACCCACGCGCCCTGAAGGAAAGCATCTGTGAGTTGCCCTTGTTTCTTCCTATGTTCCTTCTGCTTTTAAAAGGTTTCTGCTGAAGAAAAGAATTTTAACCAAGGACTCAGCTTGTGTTCCACTGTCTGCTTTTCTTCCAGCAGATGCCTACTATGACTTAAAAAATACGGATCGCATGGGATGCAGGTCTAGAAATAGCCTGCCACCTTAGGCAGCCTCATGGCATACAGCAAAAGCTCATGCCTGCCTTTTTAAGCCATTTTCTTTCCTTCTCCCTTAAGCCAATCAATGGAGTCTCTACCAAACAACGGGCCTTTTTTGCCTAATTCCACTGTATGCATTTTCTGCATTGCTGATTTATGTTTCCAGGTAGAAGTAATGTATTAGAACTGCATTATAAAGTTACACTTAATAAACCAACACAAATAGTTTCCTAAAAAACTATCTTTACAGAGAACTTTGGCAGCTCCTATTAGAGATATATTTTGTTACTGTGAAGCTTCTGGTTGCATTTCCGGCAAGAGAAGGAATCAAATTAATGTGCTATTAAAATAAATTGAGCAACATGCTAATTATTGCCAGAAACAAATTAGTGAAACCAGATTGTATTCATTTAAATCAGATAAATAAGTACTTCCTCCTACATGTGACTGTTTGCTGTTGTTGTGAAGACAGACTTTGAAAGTAATCTTGACAATGCCATTTGACAACTGCTTTCCACTTGCTGGTGAAACGACTGTTGCAGTTTCTATCTCTGTTCCCTCCTGTACTAAATACAGTTGGTCTGGTACTGCAAAGCACTTCAAAAGGAGATAAAGCAGGACACTGGCAGCACAAAAATTAAGCTTCCCAACGTTTCCTGCCCCTTAACTGTAATCTTACAAGTGATTTTCTGAACCACGCCTATAGTTGTGTCCACAGCAACTTTCATCTATTTCCATTGAACTTTATTGTGAGAATACAGACAGCCAAATGAGCAAGGATAAGCAGCATAAAGCTTACACGATGCCGCTGTAGTGTCGCAGCCTCTGCATGAAGATCCAGCTCCTGATAGACATTTTTAACTATTTACAGGAATTGATATAAAAGACAGGTTAATTATTTACAGAACTGAAAACCAAATTCTTCAGTTCTTCCTCCTGCGGCGCCTGACAAGGAATCTGGCTATGCTGTGTGCTGGATTTTCGAATCCTGTTTTCAAAGGCATCTAAATGATTTAGAAACTTATGTCCCATTTTCAAAAGCAAATTATATGCTTGCTACCTCACTCTTGATTGCGGAAAAAGTCATTTTTTTCTGCGCCAATGCCATGTAGGTTTTGTTTTGATTATTTTCTGTCGGGTTTGGGGGTTTTTTTAAGAAAAATTTAAATGTCCTGCAGAACCTGTAGATTTTCTTCTTATTCAGATAACAATGGCATAAAATCTTAAAGTACTAACTAGCACATACTGTCTAGGAAGTTGTTCACAGAACAAAGTAGCACTAACTGTCCACATGAACAGACGGTGACCTTACTCAGGTCTGAACCAGAACATCTCTGCTCAGTGTTTTAAGACACTGGGTCACCCGAAGGATACTGCAGGTTCCTGTGACTTGCTCCATTCTGGTGTTTGGAAAAACAACTCATGAAATTTCCTGCAGAGGTCTGGAATCTGTTTGGGTTGCACATCCTTCTTCTGAAAGTAAAAGCCTCAGGAAATCTGCTGCATTTTGTGCAACAGAACTAAAACAAAAGCAAAGGTACATGTTTTCACCTTTTTTCCCCTCTGACTTTCATTTTGAAACTTCATTCAAGTAGTAATATTTGAAAGTTTTTGATCGGTTTTCATTGTTCTCGGCAAATAGTACTTGGCTGGCTTTTTAATGACGCTTCATATGTTGACTGTAGTTATTTTTTCAGACAGGGCCTAAAAGCGAATTCTCATTTTCTTGTTACACTTAGTTATGCTTTTTACAAACTGTTGGTGGCTTGGCATCTTTTATTTTCCTTGCTTGTTTCTAAGATGAATGGAAGCACCCCATCTGAGCCTAGTGTAGGGGAGACTAGATTTTATCGGTTATTTTGACTAAGACGGTGCTTTTAGGACAGGGCCATGACTGGCACGTGCCCCTGCATCAGTTTGCTTGGCCAGGGTCCTCTGCACCACAGGGTTTTAGCCAAGAGAAACAGACACACTCCTTGACTCCTGCACAATGCGCTGCATGTCTCTGCATCCCCGTGTTTGCCAGATGGAGGTAGAAAGGCAGTGTAAAGCACATCATGAGGCCCCGGCATTTCGGTTGCCTGCAAAAGATTTCTGTGGTCCTGCTGAAAAGCAGACAGGCAGCTCTGGTTTGTTGATTGTCAGTTACTCCTCTTGTAATCCATGGAACGTCGACATTTACAATTTGCGCCAAGTTTACTAGTCTAAACGATTGCAAAACTCTTTCTTAATCAATAACAGACATGTCCGGTAATTTGACTAACTGTATTTATTCCAAGAATTTTATTTCCAAAGGCCCCGACACCCACAGTAAAGGCAGCCACCCAAAGTCAGTACGTGTAGACTGCCAATAAAGTGGCTTATCACAACATTTATATAGGGGAACTTTGTATAGTGTTACTCCTGTGCTGTGAGTGATTTCCAGCTAGGTTTAGTTAGAGGAAATAAGGAGGTATTTCTGTGAATTAGCTGAATAAGATTTGGATCATCCATCAGCTAAGTTCTACTTAGAGCTCCCTGGCATCTTTCTGAGTTGAATCCGCTAATGTTTTTGAAGTTTTTTCCCTACTTCATCTTACATCCCCACTACTGACAACATCGATCTTTCAATACTCTCAAAGCAAGCCTTAGAAAAATTGTAAGGCTTGATTTTTTTTTCATGTGAGTTTTCTCTTTTTGTCCTCCCTCTAATTTAGACCTTGTACTTTTAAGGTCCATTCTACAACAAAAGGCTTAGAAATAGTCTGAAAAAGAGATTATTACATAACTCTGTGTAATTATTAAATCCCTAATAATCCCATCATTTGAAATACTGTGAGTTACTGGTAATTGTTGGAATTACTGTGTTTACAATTTGGCTCATGCTATCTTTGAATATTTTGAAAAAAGTCTAACAAGTGCAAAGACCCTACCAGAGAAAATGTGGGCCAAAGTTTTTCATATATGATCTTTTGATCCTGTATCTCACATTTGATAGCCAATTTTCAGGTAGCTTTCTTTGGAATATTAAGTTCTTTTCAGATATCCAAAGCATAATGTCCAATATTTAAGGCAAGAAAAATAGCTTTTCTTCTCTTGTTACGTGAAAAGAGAAATCAACACACTCTGGTGAATTTTTTAAAAAGCAGTCATTTAGACAAAAGCACTGTTTCTTGCACGTCTTCCAGAATTAATTAAGGAACACTTTTTCTCAGTCGGATGTCCATCTGCTTCTACTGTGACTGCTTACTGTAAATCACAAGCCACCATTGGCTATTTCTGCTATCACAAACACATTATTATGATTTCAGATAAAGAGTAACCTGCCATAGAAATCTACCAAGAATTCCACAGACACCGAATAAATATAATCAGTACTGAAAAGTGGCAAGAGAAAATTAACTGTAGAAAAATAAAACATTTTGGTTCACTACCGGTATTATTCAGCAATAGGTAAAATTGGGTTAAGGCATTTTAAACTAAGCTGAATGTGCACACTCCCTTGTAAATAAAAAGCTTAAGAATTTCTGTCAGTGAATTTAAGGCCAATTTAAAATGAAAATGTGAAATAGGGTGAAGATAGTAGAAAGCTCAGAAACAATTGGTATAGATAAGGTTGCAAGGCCCTGCCATTTGACAAGCAGCTGCACATTAGGAGAGAAGAAAATAAGACTATTTTTTACTCTCACTACAGTTATTAAGCTGAGAGAAAGTAATGGCAGTGGACAGTGATAGAGACAGAGTAAATGGAAAAGTTATAAATTCCATTTTATGTTCAAATTATGGGACTGCTAAGGCTTCCATTAGGAAATACCAGGCAGAAAGAAGCACACAATTGGAAAATTGATTGAGTCATCCACATAAAAGACCTGGCAATACAATAGCTGACAACTCTGAAACAGCTTTTAAAATTTTAGATTTCTGAAAAAAAATTGCAAAACCAAACTTTTAAAAAGTGTGTGTATGTGTATATACACATATATATATGTTAATTCCCTCATTTGTGACCAAGGAGTTTCACAGACCCATAATGTCTAGATTTGGTTTTGAGAGATCCTTTTCAAAATTTATGCTTGGTTTATAAAACTTAAATCTCACTTCACAAATTCTCACATAAACGCAAATCTGTATGTACAAATTCCATTACTGACTGCACAGATGGTAATGGTAGAACAATGTATGCATAAATGAAAACTTGTTCCTGTACAAATGGAGATATCATTAAGGTCACCTTTAAAAACACAACCATGCTATATACTTTCTGATGCTGGTCATAGTTGTCATCACATCTTCAAACACACTAACTCCTATCAAAATTGAAGCATTTCTCCTCAGAATAGATGATGCCTCAAATTAAGTTCTTTTCTAGTTTAGCAAAAAGTTTTTAGCAAAAAAAAAAAAAAAAAGACTAAAAATGCCTACATCTAGATTTTTAAGAATAAATCAACAATATATTTACTTTTTCATCACAGACTCTTTTGAAGATTTGCATTTCCATGAGTCAGGAATCATGAACAAGGAGTAAGTACTGTACCTGAATGTTTGCCAGCCTCTCTTTGGCACTCTATACTTAGCTGTTATTGCATTTAATTATTGATGTTAATTTTATGCTTCACTCATGCTAACGGTTATGTGGCAGTCTCACAGTCTTTCCACATCTTCTGTAACCTGTTACTGCCTTCTACTTTTGTCCTTTCTGAAACCACCCTCTCCTGCTTTATCTCCTAGTTCTTAAATCTCTCCTCCATGATGATTTCCGAAGGGTGTCCTTAACTCCACTACGCTTACCTCTAGTATTCACTATATAAACCTCATCCCTCTTTCTAGCAGAGCATTTCAGGGATTTTAAAGCAGGCTAAAGAGCCATCAGCCTGACACTATTCATACAATGCTACTGCCAGTGCTCATGAGATGCAGAGAGGCAGTGAAGCCAGGAACAAATTACACAAATGCAACCTTGAGCAGACCTCAAGAGAAAAGGAAACCTAAGGATCTTCCGACACCTGGGAAAAAACAGCTGCAGCACCCTAGAGTTAGCTTGTAGGAACCTCTAGTAGTAGTAACAGTGTGGATGGGCAACAAAGTCTAGGCTTGATTTTGAAGCCAGCTAAAATACACTGAATGCACGGCCAGAGTAATTTACCCAAGGTCATATAAGGATTCAGTAGCACATCCCAGCAAGGAACGCAAGCTTTCCGAACTCTGATGTCCTTCACTGAGAAACACTGCCTCCTGTGTTTCTTGTCAACAGGGACATTTGAAGGTAAGGTTTCTCAAAGCAGTTCCAGTCATATATTAGTCGATAGCTCTAACAGTATGTTTTAAATAACCTGGAGCCAATGGATTTTTCCATGGACAACAAATGGACTTTAAAATTATTTTTGTGTCAAACATCATCCCTAAAAATATTTCTCTTGTGTAAGCATCCAAAGTGAACAACTCATCTGGGAGATGGAGTCAATAACTTCTCACTTTCTTTGTTTTTTTTTTTTTCCCTTGCATACTTCTCCAAATTTATATCTGTCTCTTGCAAAAAATATTAAAACAGAACTGAGAGGCAAAGACTGAAAGGGACTTCTGTGTTTGCTATTGAGATATTTTCCCCAAAGGAAATCTAATTCTCTTATAAGATGACCCATCTTTCTTCTACTATGAAGCATCTTGCCTCTTACCCATAGTGAGTATCTGAACTTCCACTCAGGCTACCTCACTTACACCGCTTACAGTGGTGTTGCAATGTTGTACCACTGAAATCTCTGCATCTTCATTTTAGGGTGGCTTTGCTCCTGAGTAGCATCACAAAACCACCACCCATTTACTGCTCTTAGCAATCCCCACCCTCTTCTCTTATGTAGTGAACACCTAACAGCATATTGACTGCCTGGAAGTGCTATGTGCTGTATCAGGATTCAACAGCACACACAGAAAGGAAATGTTCAGCACTGAAATTTATTCCCTTTGTTGCAAACCAGTTCAGTTATAAGGAACAAAGCAACTCAAATGCTGCCAGGAATGTATTTTTTATTTTAAAACATGCCTTATGTAATTTAGAGTAGTTACTAAAATTTACAATGGGAAACAACTCCCTAAATTAGTCTTCGGTTTTAGAACTTTGTGGCTCAGACTTTTCATAGCTTTATCTTCTTTCTCCTTTATATTTCTCCTGCTCTGCCCTTTGCCTCTTTTCCAACATTCCCTCTTTTCCAACATTCCCTCTTTTCCATGAGTTTTGCCATGAGTTTTTCCATGTTTTTTCCAGCACCCCCAAATGATGGGGCCTTCCTTTAAAGACACTTCCATTACTTTAACAGCTCCTCTGACTAATAACGTGAAAATTTATTTTCAACAATTGGAAAGCTTTAATTTGCTGTAATATATAAATGGACAAATGACAGAATGGTTGAAGTCAGAATGGACCTCTGGAGGTCATCTAGTCCAGCCTCCCTGCTCAGACAGGATCAGTCAAAACAGGTTGCTCAGGGCTATGTCCAGTCACATTCTGAATATCTCCAAGGATGGAGAGTCCACAATGTCTCTGGGCAAACTGTGCCAGTGTTTGTCCACCCTCAGATAAGGAAGTTTTTTCTTGTGTTAAATGGAATTTCCTGTATTTCAGTATGTGCCCATTGCCTCTTCTCCTCTCACCGCACACCACTGAGAAGAGCCTGGCTTTCTCTTTATTCCCTCCCCTGAGGTATTAATAAACATTGACGTGATTCCCCTAAGCCTTCTATTTTCCAGACTGAACAGTCCCAGCTCTCTCAGGTTCTCCTTGTATGAAAGATGCTCTGGTCCCTTCATCATCTTCATGGCCCTTCACTGAACTCACTCCAGCAAGTCCATGTCTTTCTTTTACGGGTTAGCCCAAAGTTCCATACTCAAGGTGTGGCCTCACCAGTGCTGAGGAGTCACCTCCCTCAACCTTGCTGGCAGCACTCCTAATGCAGCTCAGGATGCAGCTGGCCTTCTGTGTTGCAAGGGCACATTGCTGGCTCATGAACCCCCAGGTCCTTCTCTGCCAAGCTGCTTTCCAGCCCCAGCATGGACTGGTGCATGGAGGTGTTTGTCCCCAGGTGCAGAACTCTACATTCCCTTCCTTGAGCTTCATGAAGTTCCTCTCTGCCCATTTCTTCAACCTGTTGAGACCCCTCTGAATGGCAGCACACCAACTGTGGTATCAACTACTCCTTCCAGTTTTGTATCATCTGAAAACTTGCTGAGGCTGCACTCTGCCACATGGTGAGGACCATTAATGAAGATATTAAACGGTATTGGCCCTGGTATCCACTCCTGGGCTACGTCACTAGTGACTGGCCTCCAGCTGGATTTTGTGCCACTGATCACAACCCTCTAGGCCTGGCCATTCAGCAAGTTTTCAATCCTCCTCACTGCCGGCTTCTCTAACCCACATTCAGCTTGTCTGTGAGGATGAACTATATACGTATAGGCAAATCCTATTATGCTGCAGCTCTTTTATCCTAGTCTTTCCCCATTCTTCTAACTATTTTAGAAGGGATTTTATCCCATTCCCATACATACTTTAATGCCCCTGCCATTCCCAGAGTCGGGGTGGGTGTCTGTGTTTGGATGGAAGAATCTACCCTGTGACCAGTGTAGGAGCTGTGCGGTTCAGAGGGCAGTAATAGTTGAGCCTTTAATTTTGCTTCAAGTTTTGAAATTTGTTAATTGGTATTTTTCTCCCAGGGACACACCCACATTTCACTTTTTTAATCTGTTGCCTTCAGGGTAGAACTGAAATTCACAGGGAACATAAGGGAGGCCAACTAATTTCTTAGTTACAGGCTTGCAAAACCCTCAGGTTTTGCATGTCACAGAGACTACGACTGAAGCCATATTTCAGAAGATGTTATTTTCAGCAGCAGCAAGAAGTTGTGGTTTGAGGGGAGGATGTTGGAGTTTTTTTAAGCTATGGCACTCCTTTGTTCAGGCTCGTGTCCATCAGTCAGGATCACCTCACGACACTTCCACAAAGAGCAGGAGACCTTCAGCTTCTGCTTACCACCTCAGTAGAAATGATAAGGATCTATGAAAAAGTTTTTTTTCCATAGAAAAACTTGTTTTGTACTTCATTTTCTGTTGTGGTTATTTTTAGGCCCTCCAGACACCAAGAAAATGCTACTGCAGAAACATCCTGTAGCTACCAGATCTTGTAAAGAAATAACTAACTAAGCTTAACCTAGTTAGCTTACTACCGACAGTAACATACCCACAGCAGCTCACTGCTCAATAAAACTATCCACCGGAGTATTTACCCCCATGATCAGGCAAGTCTTGCAACTCTCAATTTAAAACTGGCTTTAGGGGATTCACCTTGGCTGAAGTCCCTCTAGTAACTAAATTAAAGATAGGCAGTTAGGTTTTATGCATGGGGTGGAGGGTTGAATTGTGGATGTGTAGGAGCACTAACATAATAGCCTAGCATATATTCATGTTCTGGCAGGTAACTGTGGTCAACTCTTTACAGTCAAAGTAAAGTAGTGTGTATAATAGCCAATATCAAGTCATTGCCTGAAAAATTATACCTATGGGGCACTTGGAGATTTTTTTTCTTGTTCAGCTGGGGAAAGGGAGACTTTTTCAATATTCAGTGCTCAGGCTTAGCTAAATGAGAAGACTTCATAAATACCCATTTTCTGAGCTATCACAGAAAATACAATGCATGTTTTAGGAAGTTAGACTTCCACAGGGCACTGGACTTAGGAACAAGAAGGAGTAAATCTAATTTAGAAAATGAAGATCAGTTCCTGAGGTCTCGCCAGGTTTATCAGGTATCTACTTCGCTGCAGCTTTGACAGATGTCAAATATGTAGCTAGCCAGCTCTCCATCCTAGCTTGCCTACCTTTTTGAGATTGACTGATCAGTGGTAGGAATCACCCAGTGTAAGTCTATCATCTTGAAGGTGTTTAAAAAAAAATAATCCAAGACTATGGTAAAGTATCAACTTGGACCATGACACACAGCATTCTGTAAGTACAGAAATTCAGTAATCACTGAATGAACTACTGTAGTCCCTAGATCTGCTGGTAGTAAAACACATGCATGTGACCCTGACCCATATGATTTTTGTGGCAAAAAAAACATGTGTATAAATTAATTTAGCATTTGTATTATCAGAGTTACAGTCAGTAAAATAATACAAAAGCACATAAGACATGCACATTCTTTTCTCTCCTACTATAAGAAAAACAAAGCCCTTTATTCCCTTTAACTTGGAAATCGATGGGAAATAAATACCTAAATACCTTTAAATCCATGAGCTTAAACTATGTTAAACTATGTTCATCTTTCATCCTCAAGCAAAGTCATTCCCAAAATCTCTCAAAACCTTGTCACAGTTAGTTCTCTAGCACAAAAACCAAAGGCATAACCCAGCATTCCTAATATTTTTAACTAAGACCATGAAGGAAAACAATGTCTAAAATGGTGCTGTCTTTGTACATCATAAAATAACATCAAAGAGAACAAACAATCTTTGTGGTTCACCCTTCCACATACTGTCGCTCTGTGGGTGCAGTACAGAAATGGGGTTAACACAGAGTTTCTGGAACAGTGCACTCATCCTCTTTTCTGTTTTTTATTTCATTTTCTCACAAAGCTGACCAGAGGGAAAGAATGCGTGGCTACTATTATCTTCTTCAAGGTCTTATAACAGCCATGCAATGTATCACTTTAAAAAAAACACTTTTTAAATGAACAAGTTGCCCTCGAGGCTGAAGACTCATGAAACCTCCCATGCTAGATAAAACCACCACTTTTGGTTTCAGCTACGGCCCCTGCTGCGACTGCTCTTTTGAAGTGCTCACAGGTGGGGGCAGCTCAGCAGAGAAAGCCCTGCTGTTTTAAGCCAAGGAGCCTGAACCCAGAGAGATCACTTTCTGTTTGTTCTGTAAAAACTCCTGCTGAGCTGCAGGTAGAGGTATTCAAATAGGAGGGTGATAGGTACATTAGAAATATTGCGATTCATTAAATGACATTTTGCATGGGAAAGAGGCTCAAATTTAAGCTAAGGTCTTTGGACCTAACTGTAACATAGCTATAAACTGAATTTTAACCTGTGTTTTAAGGCTGGTGCCTTACCTTTGCTTTGGGAATGAATTTTTAACTACACCTGGGACTGAAGACATTGTGATATCACCTGCCTTTGAAGCAGATACAGAGCTGTCCCTCTGCAATGAGAAGCAAGTCTTTAAGTCAAGTTCCAACCAAGCAACAGCAAATTTAAAGCCAATGTTTCAAGACAGCAGCTTTCTTTGTCTGCAGAGAGGAGCTTCAACCCCAGCTGTGAGTACTTCAAAGGCATAGAGGCCACAGCTGGAACTAGAGCCAGAATTATGATGCCAGTTTCAACACACGCTAGGTTTTATGATCCAAAGGTTTTCAGCATCAGTTTTATGAATGTACACATTTTAATAAATTAGAAGCCATCTATAACACCAATTTGCAATTTTAGATATAGCTACACTCTAAAAAAATTATTTAGATGAAGTAGACGTTTTAGCATTTGTGAATTATTTACATTTCTCAGAGGCCTTCCTTTCACAAATACAACTGCTGTAGTTTTGTAAGGTGCTGAAAGTAAGATTTGCCTTTCTTAGCATGTCAGGTAGAACTATTCCTATGATCACTCAAGGCTTCTGAAATATTTATACAATATACTGAGAAATGACTCCACAACCCAGCCAAATACAGTGTTCACCATAAAAAGGCCAGTGCTACTATACAGAGACATAGTATTATGCCCAGACTTTGTTCAGAAATAACCAAAACACTTCAAGCACACAGCTTGGCATGTGAAGGGAGAGCTAAGAGCAAGGTTGTGGCTTTTGCCACTCTGTAAGTGTGGCAAGGTGGGTGAGAACGAGCTCCTCACCTCAGAGACACTGCATTCAGTGGAAGCTCATCTCACGCTGGACAAAGCACAGATTTTATAATATTGTCCAAAAAAACAGAAAAAAAATATCCCTGTAATATATTTTTAATCAGCATTTCCTAGATTAATCCACAGACCCCCCTATCTTACCCCTGATCTACAGATACGTAGTTCTGTCATTCTCCTTTCCTTCTGAGCTTGGAGTCTAAAGGGAGGATCTAGATGTGGGTGAGGGACACAAAAGGAAAACTCTCTGCTGCTCCATTGTCTGCACGGGGTATTGAGCCAACACAAGGAGTGGAAACGTATCTTAAGAATAGGCTTTTTGAGGGTTTTCAATTCCACTTTTTAGTCATGGGTTTTATTTCCTCTGAAACGAAGCTCTACTTTTAAGAGCTTGCCCTTTTATTTTTAATGAAAAAGCTCAGTCAATAATTTACCGCCTTGCTGACAAAAAGGTCTCTTAAAAAACTTTAGATTTCCTTGATGAAGTAGCTTTATTTTACTTTCTCTTAATTATTTGATGAACAAAGCATTCTAGTTTATTTGGATTTATTTATAAGTTTCCTGTCCTCCAGAAATAAAATGAAAGGAGGACAAAAAGTAGAGAATGGGATGAAATCAGCAGGAAAAACTAAATTAAACTGGAGAGAGCTCGATGCTTCCTAAGAGTCCTTTCTACATACTCATTACACCTCCCATTTCCTCCCTTCCTCCTGTGGGCAAGAGGCAATACTCCATTTTACTAGCCCATGAAGAGAAGCAATACAATGTTTGCTGTCTGGCCAGTCTGGAATTACTGTCAATTAAGCTGCTCTGTGCAAGAGACATTAAAGAGTATCTCTTGTTCCATACTGGGGTTTACATTTTGTCTGCAGCTATGAAGCGTTTTCAGTCTTTTTAACAGGAGCCATACAATGTCTTTGGAGGGATTATATGCTTGCCCTTTTCTTACTGCGACTTAAAGTGTAATAGAGAGCTATGGAGTAAATATAATGCTGTAATTAACTGGAGTGGCTCTGCTGATGTTATTAACCATGAGCATGTAACTCAAGTGGCTTCTGAACAGCCACAAAGGCCCAAGAGTGAAATACAGCTCTGTACTCATTTCGTAGCCATCTGTTATTACTAAAGTATGCTGGATTTTCCAGTTAATGCTGAAAGTTTTAAAGGAAGGCATCGCTATGAGACATTGGAAAATGCTTTTCTAGGTGGTTTGTGATTGGAGGAGTGAGCAAAAATTCTAATACTTTGGTATGAAACATTAGTATTATTTTACTGTGTCACAGCAAAGGCATGCTTTTAATGCTGAGTACCCATTTTTTTCCCAATGCAATATTCTTTTTCATTCTAATTCTTCATTCTGAGCAGTTTATGTACATCCAACATAACTATAGCCTGCATTTGGGAGGAGTGGAAACCATACAGTTCAAAGCCATTATGGCTCTCCCTGCCCTGTGGTACAGAGTCCAGCTTGTGTGAGTTGTCGTAGTTTTATTAAGGTCAATGTAGAGCATCTGATGCTCCTGCGGTTTTGATCTGAACACACTCATGATTTCCCTCTCCTCTGTTTTCCCTCACATACTAAAAATTTCTATTTCAAAAATCGTATGCTTAAAATTTCACCTTTCAATTCACATGCAAGTACTTAAAAGTTTTTATTTTTAAGGTGCTTATGCTATCTCTGGCCCCTGGGAAAGCAAGACAGAAACCCTGGCTGGAGAGCAAAGCTTTAGCAGGCATCAATCCTTAGGATTTTAGCACAGAATTGGAATTTCCTGATTTTTTTGCTGCTTCCCTTATTATATGTAACACCACTCTAGTTCTATTTTTAGAAATTGAAGATATTTCAGGACAAATTATTAAAAACATGAAATTGGTCACAACGGGGAGCTAATCACTCAGAGGAATCCAATAAGCTGGGCAAGGTGGAACTCACCATTTTCCTTTATAATAGGACTCTGGCCAAATGTCTCAAGTATAGTCAAGTATCGAGTCTCTGTCAAGCCACTGTAGTTGCATGTAAAGAACTGGGGGCTGAAATGAAAACAGTCAGTAGAAGTGTGAATCCAGTTGCTGATGGGTGGGGTGTGGAGATGGGATTGTGGAGCACTGTTTAAATTTGGGACACAACCAGATCTAGGACTAAAGTAACCAGAGCTTGTTTATTACAGGAATCTGCAAGGCATTTGAGGTTAGATGAAGGCTGCTGCTGCTGCTACGGACAAAGAGCTTATGTTTGAGGCTATATTAAAACTAGTACTAGAACTGGAGTAAGAACTGAAAAGATGGTTGAGTTGCTGAATGCCAGTGAGATCCACGGGGCCAGCAAATGCATATTGTTGAAGGTGACTTTACAGATGGATATGGTTTGTTGAGACACAGTAACATCTGGGGCAAAGGTGAGGGAATTCGATGAGCATGCACTGAATTTAATATGGTGGTGGATTTGATCGGAGTGGTAGAGGTAGGATGAGAACCACCCCAAGGGCTGCAGAGCCAGGACCCAAGGGGGATGATAGGACCATCAGGGCAGGTGCCTTGCCAGCCAGGGCCCATCATACCACCCCAGCGGAACAAGCAGGGCACACCCAGGGCTGGTATCCAGGTTCAGCCAAGGGTCCAGATCAGACAAGTTCATGGCAATGAGACAGGGCCAAGACCAAGCTGGGAAGACAGTTTTCTGGTCAGGGTTATGAACATGTCCGATGAGCATAATCAGGGTCAGATATCGTCCAGTGGTTGCTAGGCAGGTTCAAGGTCAGGCTGGGAAGTCTTTTGTGAGCTGGGGACTGAATCAACAGGGTCTGTGGCCAAACATGGGCATGGCTGTGGCTGAGCTAGAGACTGAAACTTCTAGACATCATTCATTGGGAAGTGTGTGATGGCCCCCAGCTGAGCTGAAATGGGGCTCCTGGGCCATGGGCAGTGGTGGGGAGAGGCCTCAGGTGAGGCTGGTCAAGGCCATTAAAGCCTGTTAGTGCTCTCAGCGCTCTGACAGTTGATGACGATGAGTAGCTAGAAGGGTCCCTGAGCTACCTTTAAGATTCAGAATTGGGATGGAGGCTCAAGACCTAGATCAAGGAGATAGCTTTACATTGTGTCAGATAAACCCCACAGAATTAGCATGTGGGCTGACAGCAGCAGCATGGTTAGATCTATGGAAGGTCTCACTCAAGTATAGTTAAGGCTAAATTCCGCTCAGGGAATAAGTAAGTGGTACAGTAAAAGGTACAGTTTATTGCTGCATTAGTCAAGGCTAGGGTAAGAGTTGTGGCTCGCTGAATGACTAAGTTGTGTTTAGTTTTAGGATGAGAACAGATTGTCTTGCAGTGTCTCTCTATAGGGCAAAGACACATTTTTTGCCAACTGGGAATGCAAATCCAGGTATTGGTTGAGCTTACTTAGAAGGCAAAATGACAAAAAAATGCAAATGCTTCTGCTGGTGATTTTCTTCTGGGTGTGAACAGGAATAAGTTGCAGATCAACTGAAAGCAACGATGAGGGGCTTGGCTAAACTTTTTCCTTCAGAAAAATAGATTTTTTGTGTGTATGTGTCAGTGGTCAATTTGGCATGGACAAATCCTGAATGTGGATCCCCCTTCTGAAGAGATTTCTGGTTGCAATTGATGTTATTGAGTGTTAGATCTTTCTAATATTATATTTGAAGCTGAAACCAAAACATCTGGGCTTTAGAGATCCCAGTGATCTGTTGCCTTAGATGGAAAATCCGCCAGTCTTTCACAGCATTTTTCTAGGTGACCACTTTGGACACACAATCATAGTAAAGCTGCCTGGGTGCAGCACTACTGACTTTATCCTTGGAAGTAATTCTGCTGGTAGCATTTTGAACATCAGCAAGGGCAAGTGGCAAAGCCTGTGCTATCGCTGTGGCAGTGGGTTAACTGAAAGGATGAGGGTCCTATACAGCCAGTGAAGAAGCTTTGAGACTGCTGTCACAACAAGAAAAAATGATCAAATTATGCAAAGCCTTCCATTAAAAACAAGCACATCTTTAAACAAATGGCGTAATGTTCTCTCCAGCAGGGAAGGAAGGAGTAACTCCTCAGGCTAATCTAGCCTTCCTGTGGGGGCATCATGAAAAGTCAGTTTGTTCGTTTTTTACTGTAATTGATATTATAGAAACATTAAAGACAACTGCATCATAGTACTATGTCACAGGATTAATAATGCAAAAATGCATTATTATAAACCAGTTTTCAGTATGTTAATTCATGTTAGTAAAGTAAAATAATCTCCCCTTCTTCCAGCACATACTCATATTTGGCAGCCTTTAAGCTGCCAAAGCGTTCCTTCTTTTAGTAGCACCCTGATGATGCTACTGGTGACATCCTCAGAGAAAAGCACAAGAATTTTGCAGCCCCCTGTCTCCAACATGAAATTTCTATTGCTGTTAAAAGAGAATATCTCTGTGGTTATCATTGACATCTTGACAGCAAGAAGGAAAAAAAAAATATTGATGCACATGAATGCAAATCAACCAACCTGAAAATAGATGTTTTTATCAACAGAAACTAATTCCTTTGAAAAAGGAATTGTGTATACACATACTGAGCAAGGCAAAGAGTTTGTGGAATAGTTTTGCAGTGATGGTGAAGACAGATGAGAATAAATGTTGCTTTCCTTTTGATTCTTCTGGACCTCTTTCTCTATGTTCTGTTCCATACCCTAACGGGGGGAAAGAATACCAGAAGTGGTAACTTTGGATGTACAGATGTTATTGAATGAAACTTTCATTTGTTGTAAAAGGATTAATCTTTACTTTAAAACCTACCATAACTCTTTACAGCTTTCACCAAAGATACAGCTGAAGTATCTTTTTCCCTGCAGTGGAGCCTACCAGTTCTCATTTCACTGCCTGTCCCAGCACAAGTTTTTATTTGCAGATATTTTGGACATGCTTCCTTGACATTTAACATTGTGTTGTTTAAATTGGGCATGGAGGTCAGAGCTTGGTTTCACTAGGCATGGTATCTGAACATTGAACACTTGGGACAGCATTTTTTTAAGTGTCATGTTATGGCTGTATGGTGAATCTCCAGTTCATTTTGCTATATTCCTTAATTTAGCCCAAGTGTATATCTATGCAATAGCATGTGCATACGAAAGTATTCTGTGGTATACTAGAATAAGGGCATGCAGTAATGGTATCAATATTGAAAATGGTAAGGTGGAAAAGCAGCATATTTACAATCCTGATTTTCAACAGACATCTATTGCAAAGGCAGGCATTATAGGAATCTGATCAAGACCCTTTTGAAATCAATAGGAATTTTCCCATAAACTTATTTGGCTTTAGGTCATTCATTGGATTATGAATTAGCTTGCTGATGGAATGATGTAATATTAACGATTCTGCCATTAACTGCAGAAGTAGCAGAGGTGAAGGAGGTGTTTTGAGAAGGTTGTGCCATTAAGTTACCACTATTGATTTTTACCAAGTAGCCTAACCATTGTGCTCTCCGCAGATACGAAAACACTATGTTTGGTCTCTGCTTCTCTAAGCAATGTCTGACAGCAACTAAAGTTGCTACATGCAAGAAATAAATACAGAAATAAAAAATAAACCATTGAACATAACTGGAAGAAATTAACTAGCCCAGTGGGGAGCCAAGCCCCATCTGATTCCAAGATCACTTCACTGCAGAAAGGATAGACAACTTGAGGACTGTTTAAGTTTTATCCCCTTGAAATCCCCATGCATCACACACTAACTTGAGCTAACTGTTTTCTGATCCATTATGAAAACCCAGAGTGCCCAGTTATTCACAGAGTAGTTTGTTTGTGGTTCCTGGATGTTTGTACTTCTGCTGAACGGCCTTCAGGGAAAGAACAACTGGGACAAGGATTAAATTGAAATTAAATTGGCTGCAATTGAAAGTGATGATTTAAGAAATCTTTTCTAAAAGGAACATTGTGCTGCGTGTGAAATCTGTCCTGTTTTCATCTTTGCCAGCTACCAGAATCAGGCAATTATTCACAAAGGCTTCAGAAACAGCATGGTCTATTCCACCCCAGTCCCCCTCCTTTAGTAAGCTTTTCAAGTAGACATCCAACATTTCACCTACGTACATGTCTGTAGCTGTCAGGGAGCATGAACTGAAATCTCAGGAAGCACCAAGATCAGGCAGCTGGCAGCACTGAGCAGATACCCAGCCATGACTTCTGTAGAGTCTATACCCTCCAGAGATGGGTACAACTGTAGAACAGTGGTCAAAAGCCAGAAAAGGGTTAATCTGGGATTAGTCAGGAGCAGTCTAGGACTGGTCAAGAACGTGGGTTTTTACATCAAGTTGGATAATTGAAAGAGAGAGACAAAGACAGAAAAAAGTCTCTGAAGTGGAGCGGTTTTTTTTATTTTCAGGGGCACTTAGCTAGAGCTAGAGAAAATCCAGTCTTTTAAAACATGACTGCCTACATTGAATCAACAGCAGGTTAATTCAAACATGTAATTTATGTTTCAAGACCCCAATCTGAGTGATACGAATGTTAAAATAAGCAAATTAACCTATTCAGCAAAGCTCTTTCTCGTTCTCCCGAATGGTAGCATTTCTTCCATTTGATTTTTCAGTGTGAGTTCTACAGATTGCTAAATC
The DNA here is from genome assembly GCA_013397275.1 of Burhinus bistriatus. NCBI lineage: Eukaryota > Metazoa > Chordata > Aves > Charadriiformes > Burhinidae > Burhinus > Burhinus bistriatus. Next base: position 871,269 of record VYXH01003451.1, read on the forward strand.
ATGACACCAAAATATTCTGTGAAATTTACAGGTAATTAATAGATACTGTTTTCCAGCCACACCCCTACAGAAACCGCTGCTTTAATATTTACTGTCCTCCATGAGGAACTTTGTGTTTAAGAAATGTTGATGGCTATTTTTCGAACAAAACACAAAGAGGTCATTTAAAAAAAAAAAAATCTTCAAACTAATTATTTTTGTTTGCTCTTTGCTGATGATTCAAAAACTCCAACAACATGCATATAAATGAAAGAACCAGCTATGAAGGTACTTGTCTGCTTTCATTTTTATTTGGAAGAATGACTACTATACAGCATGACCTCTAATGCAGCATGGAAACCACTCCTGTGAGAATACTTGGAGCAATCATTTTCATCCATCTATAAACTGGATTTCATTGGCAACCTGTAACTACAGTATAATGCTGTCGGGTTCACAGATACTAACCATGTGGATATAGGTTTACAGTGCTGTGGCTATAACTGGAGTGCTTCAGCGTACACTCTTCTTTTCTCTAGATCCATATCTCTCTCCTACCTTGGGCAGGGTAATTTTATTCTCCCTGGGTACTAAGAGCCATATTTTAGGTTAGACTCTATATCTATGATGGAAGGATGAAGCACTCGCTTTATTATATTCCTATGTAGATTACTCTACCTTGACTCAGATAGAGTGAAATTAAATTAAAAGCTGCTTACCTATTAGCTCCTTCCTGACAGCAGATAGCAAGGAAGGATAGAAAAGGCATTTTCTTTAACTTCTATCTCATTACTTGCCTCTCATGTGCAATAGGTCTGTTCAGGTTGTTTTATGATTTGCTGTTGTAGAGAAGCAGCAAACCATCAGCATAACAGGAATAAGGAGGGAATTTGATTGCAGCACTTAACTCTGGGTCAAACGTCTGCTGAAACAACTGGTTTGCCTAGGACTATGGGGAAGATTGCCAGATTCTGGTATATGCTAGAAAGAGCTATACACATAATGACAACACCCTAGGCAGTGCTGGGTCATACAGCACCTTCCCAGATTCTCTAGCTAGTAGCTGTAGCCAGCACCACATCCTCTGAGATAAGGTATCATGCCTGGCTTCTTGTCTGCCCCCAGGACGTTGCTCATCTGCGGAGAAGGAGGGAGATAATAAACCTTCAGCTCCTCTGACCACTGGGATACCTAGGTATTCTCCAGGCAAGTGGAAAGCTAGAAGGCTTTATCTTCCTTTTCACACCACGCAGCCCCCAAAAGGTCTGGTAGATGGTAACCCCAAGATTTCAAGCACTAGTGAAACAACTAAGAAGTTAAATATTTTTTGCCTCTGACTTCCCCAGGTGATTTGCGCTCTTCATTACAAGACGCAAGGGCAGACATAAGCAATGTATCCTGATGTATGGACTTAAAAAGCCAATAAAAATAACTTGGTAGGTAACAACACAGAACAAGCCTGAAAACTATACTGCTTATAAGAGAGATGCAAAAGAGAAAATTATTTTAAACATATATATATATGAACATTCTGAAAGACATATATTGCAGGCAGAATTATCTTTAGATGGAGTATTTTTTGTGTGTCCTCTGAGACTGTCTATGTTACCAGGACCTTCATGAAAAAGTAAAACACATTCATTTCCTATTCACATCTTTGCTCTTTATTCCAGAAGAAACTCTCTACCTTTTAGATGTGAAAAATCCCAAGAGGTTGCACAGAAGCTAAGAAATATAAAAATTAAAATAGTCGCAGTGATGTAACCCTAAACTTCTACAAAGTGTTAATATCATCCCAGGGCCAAATTCAGATGAGGCCTTGCAATTGAATGACTCCCATTTCTGTGGTCACAAACCACAGTGCTTCAAAAGCACCTTTTTATTACTATTATGTTACTATAAACCATTTTACTTGCATTTAAGACTTCCCTCAGTTATCGCCACTCACTTCAATATTCAGCTACTTGAACTGAAAAATGTGAAAACCCTATCCACATGACAGATTTTGTTCATTCGTGGTTTTCCTCAGCATCTCACAGAACACATGATTTCAGGTGTAAGCAAAACTTACTGAGAGACCATTTTTATTCGCACTTAATAAGCATTTCTATTTCAATCCGCTGTTTGCCTAATCTCCCTGCTCTATACTGTGCCATGGCAGAGCTGCTATTGTAGATAAGAGAGTGCTTGGCATAAACATGCACAGTAATATGAACAGTAACCACGGGTACCAAAGCCTCCCACGAACATTCTTTCAAGTTTCAAATGTCTATGGTTACCTTTCAGGTACCCACAGCCCCTGTCTCTCCTAACAGCATCTCTTCAGCCAGCAAGTCACTGCCTGACAATTTATTAGTAGTTCAAACCACATGAAGCTGACTAAATGCATGTTGGTCTCAAGTGAGTGGACTGAGGTGGCAGATGCTACACTTAAACAACTTCATATTATTAATGAAGCTACGTGGTACTGCCTTGTGCAACGCATATCATTAAGGAGACATACACGAAGGGTAAGGCAAGGAGTAGGCAGGCTGATGGTTCATACTATTTTATTCTATTCAGGGGCAAAATTTTCATGCCACACCTCCCCGAAGAATCTTCGCAATGTGCTTCAGATTATATTGCAGCATTTGGCTTGAAGTGTCCCAAAACACTCTGTTGCTGTGTGAATATGTTTTGTCTGATTCAATAGAAGAGTTGTGGGAAGAAAACCATGCCAAACACCAAACCTTTTCCAGGCATTTCTCTGCACAGCATGGTGTCACGCACAATAACAAAAAACAAATCTCAGTTTTGCAACAGTAATAGCTTAAAAGGGCCAGTCTCTGTGAGTATTTGCAATTAAGGCTGAGTAAAACATTTTCTTCTCATACAAGATGACGAACATTTGGCTTGAAATATGTCTTAGTATAACGCCATCCTTTCCTTCAGCCACAACAGCTTATCATTTTTTCTCTTTTTAATCTCTCCTACCCAGCACAAAGTCACCTGGCTAGGATTCATTACAGCAATTCCAAACTAGATGAGGCTGTAATGGAAATAAAAGTGCGTTCTGTGTATCCTAATCGTCAGCCTGAATACCTGTATTAACCAGTACTAGAGAAGTGGGATTCATAACACATTCACCAGGGAACCTGGTTCCCTGATAAAGCTAGTTTTAATATCTTTTGATATTTTGTATGTGGACTTGCAAAGAGCTGGCATTTTGCAGCTTGTTAATGCAGTTTGGCACTATGGAAATGTTTCTATTCGACATTTCTAAAATCTGCTTATAACCAGTACAATAATTAATGTTCATTGTTATTTGTGTTTCTGTGGGGTTATTTGAACTGATATTATGCTGACTGTTTGGTGTGTTTATACATATCATTTTAAAGGTTGCCAGGGAAACCTAGAGTACTCTTTCTTGAAGAAAATAATTCAAATGAATCCTGCCAGTCATAATTTTTAAATAGTTTTGCAAGTGATCAGTTACATAATTATGCTAAGAGAATATATCCTTTAATATTTGTTATTATGTTCCTAACATTTACTTTATGTTAAAAAACACCAGAACAAGTCTCCTCCTACATGACACACTTGGAGGACCACAGCTGTAGTTAAATACGTTAATCGTACGAGCATCTGCTTTATGGAGTTTTTTTCTAATGTTGTGACACTGAGTACAATGTTTCCATGGGTGATCTTACTACTGATTCATAAAACTGACCTTTATAAATTAAAAGAAAAAAAGCTCAATTTTAGGGCAGTATCTGGGACATATTTCAGAAAAGCTGTTAGGCCTTTGCATCAGACCCAGATGATGCTTATATGCCTGTGTCAAAACTGTGACCCTCAAACTCCTGTGACAACTGAAAGGTCAAGTCTCCTTGCCTTGCCTTGCTTTGCCTTGCCTTCCCTTCCCTTCCGCATGGTGGACTGACCCCCGGCCGGTGGCCAGGCTCTGCCGAGCACTCGCTCCCTCCCCCCAGCTGGACAGGAGAGAGACTGAAGAGGAAAGTGAGAAAACTTGTGGTGGGTTGAGATAAAGACAGTTTAATAAGTGAACGAAAGAGAAAGAAAAAAAAAAAAACAACAACCCAACCCAAAACAAAGCAAGTGGTGTGAAGGCAATCACTGAGCAGTGGCTACCTCCAAAAAATCCCATCCCTTGGTGTTTATTGCTGAGCACGATGTCATATGGTATGGACTGTCCTTTTGGTCAGTTGGGGTCAGCTGTCCCAGCTGTGTCCCCTCCAAACCTCTTGCCCAACTCCAGCCTCCCCACTGGGAGGGCAGAACGGGAAAAAGAGAAAGCCTTGCAGCTCTGCAAGCACTGCTCGGCAACAGCCAAAACAGGGGTGTGTTATCAACACTGTTCCGGTCACAAATCCAAAGCACAGCGCCATACAGGCTGCTCTGAAGAAAATTAACTCCATCCCAGCCAGAGGCACTACAGTGCACTGCAAACTCCCTCAGGTACACAGAAAAGCAACTCTGTGCCTGTCCAAAACTACCTCAAAAGGGCTTAAAAGCTGAGTGTGTACCACAGGCACGTCAGGGTACGGAGGCTCGCTTTCAGCCTGTTAAAGGCTCTGAACAGCCTTGCTTGGGTATGCACTCCCCATCTGCATCTCCCATCCACTAGCAGGTCCAGTTCCAAAGTCACCTCTCATTGTGCCCCATAGGAGGGATGGGGGAAGTAGGGAAACTCCCCAGTGCCCTTCTGCACATCATTATGGTGTTCAGGAAAAGGAAGATTTGGGCTCGCGTCCTTGGGAGATCTAAGCCCCCCTTCTGGAAAGCACCCACAGAAAAAGATCTGCAGGTTATTTTGGTGAGAAGCATTCATCATCTGCCCAACTGCCATGCAGAAAAAACACCCCTGCTTCATCACATGCAGCCAAGCAGGCTGCGAGTGAAGAGCCAAGAGGTGCACGCTATCAGCTGGGGCGCAGAAGCCCATGCCAGGTTCCTGTACCTGTGTTTTCTTTTTGGTGGACGGCAAATATAAGCAGAACACAGTAACGATCAAGGTACCAAGCAAAATACCTCCTCTAAACACTAGATTATTTTATACAAAAGATGATGGATAGCTACCCTTCACTTTTTCTTGGAAGAAAGTGTCTGCCTTAAGCTCCCAGCTGCATACTGCAAGTACAGGGATGCTTCTCCTCCACCGCCTGAGCAACCACTGAGGTTGTGATTTCAGGCACCTCCTCTTTGCTAGCTTGCGGCGGCTCCCTGTTCAGCAAACTTGAGATTTTGAACCCTGCTTTGAGATACTTAACTCTACAGGCACCAGCCAAAGAACTTCAGCCCAAGATCTGCAAAAGACCTAGTTCACTCCTGAGCAGCATCTGGAGGCCAGGCAGGATATACCCAGGCACCCAAAATGGCAAGGCACACCCGTGTTCAGGCAACTTTGAAATCCAAGCTTATCTTCGATACTGAGATAGCCCAATCAAGTCAGGTTCATGGTCTGTCTTACTTGCCTGCATCACTTCCAAAAGTGAACTCTCTGCTACGTGCTCCCTTAGGGTTTTCTGACAATGTTATCTGTTGTTAGATTTAAACTGTTTTAAAATTACTTCTGCCCTACTGACTTCAGTTTTGCTTAATCAGGGCCATAGCAGAGGTGGCTAAGTCTCCTCCCAACCCAAACTATACTACTAAGTAACAGCATCTACAGAGATAGATATTACCAGGAAACAAAATGAACAGTACAATGCACTTTCAAACCACCATGTAACAGAATGACCTTGTGATTGCAAAGTCCCCCAAAATCCAGTCACACTGCCACATGCAGTCACATAACACCTTCAGCCACCATTTCAGGAAACAAGCTGGTTCCTGCATGATAGCATCCCTTAATAATCACCCTGGTGAACATTTATTCAGAAAATAGCTTTAAAACATGGATTGGGATTATCAGCGTGATAAACAGTGGGATCCTTTTGTTGTATTAAGTAGCCCATAAGATATTATACTGACCTCTTTCAACAGTAGTAATGACACAAAGGTAGTTTTCTCTCTCCACGGGCCAGACAGGCGCCTGGATTTTCAAACTAGGGACTGACCCATTCAGACGTCTATAGTTAGCAGAGAGTTGCAGGCTCCATATTTTATTCCTTTCCTTCTAGCAAAACTTTTTTTACCTTCAGCTTGTTGTTTTACCCCCCATTTGTTAGTTGTATCCACCTGTTTCCTCTTGTTTTATGCATCCTTTGGACTGGGACTGACTTTACGATTGCGAATCCTCTGGCACAGGGAGGATCTCTTCTATGATAAGAGCTCTCAACCATTTCTGCAAAACTAAACAAATATGCAGATAACTGCAAAAATAAGTAACTACAAAAACAGATAACTGTAATAATCTTTAACCAATAGGAAATTGCATCTGAATATTTTGGGCCAAATTATGCCATTTACACTCTCTCATGAAGAAGGATTTGACACATGAGCATGGCAGGGCCTTTGGAAAGTAGTAATTGATTGAACAAAGCATCAGACAATTTTTAACTATTTCATGTAAAGTACTGCAATCAGAGGAGATCTATTTAATATGATAGCTACTTCTGTTGTTGTTTCACTCTTGAAAAGGAAGAAAAGGGAGAGAATAAAGATAAGACAAAATGGACTTTTCTCTCTTTTAACCTTTTATTCCAGGCACGTAAAATTTACCCTAGTAATAAACCCCTTAAATGCTGTGATGTAAATAAATTTTCAAATGGAGTGTCTTACAATTTACCTAATAATTTCACAGCTTTTGGAAATTTTAAGGTTTTGGAAACAGAGACTTTTTGTACATACAATTCATCCTAAATTATTGCAACAGAACCCATCAAGATTAATTCAGTTGACATGAAATGTAAATGTCATCCTTATTTCTGTAGGCGCCCCATTACAATTTGTGTGCAGTTAAATATTAGTCAATCATCACTTAAAATTAAGCCAACCCTCGATTCTTCTCCCCAGTATATCTTCTGGCCATACACAACGTATCTTGATTCTTGAGCTGAGGGGGTATTGCTGCTCTGTCTTTGCCACTAAACTGCACTACACACAATTTAGGGTTTTGTAGCTGGTCAGTCTGGAATGAGTATCATAAATGGAAAAAGTGATAGAACATAGCCAGTTAAATTAAATTCCCCATTCCCCTTACGTTAAAAGAGGTGAAAGTGTCTTAAGTTCCATACAAAAATTATCCCACCTTTTTGCAGAAGGAGGGAATAATGTTGCTGTAGCATTAACCAGAGAATGAAGAAAATCCTGTGAAGGAAACATGCTTTGATCCTGTAATTAGACATAGGGCTTTTAAAAATGGCATAGCTGTATTTTAAAGCAAAAATGGTGAAAAAGACTTTTTGTCATCTTTTTAGGCAAGGTGGGGATTTTATTAACATAGATCACCCAAAAGGTGCCAAATGTCCTCACAGTCTGAACCCACAATAAGTTTCTGACAAATCCTGGACTTCTGAGCCATTTATGTTATTAGTTACCAGCAACATGTTTGTAGTACTGAAGGGCTGATGGAGGTAGCCAGCAAAAAAGGTATTCAACCTCAGTGCTGCATTTCACACGCAGGCAAAAAACAGACTGACCAGACTAAATTAGTTCCCTGCTGCAGGCAAGGGAGAACTTGTAGAAGATCACTCTTCAGGTGCACGTTGGGAAACTCACCACCAGAAATCCTCTACAGTTATAGCAACTGTTCAAGCATACCTCTCATGGTAACTCCATGGCTGAAAATAAGATCATATCTTCTCATTCTTCTAAAATTTGCATCTTTGCATTTGTGCCCTTTAGTATTTCCACACTGACAGTTAGAAAAATCAATTATCAATGTGCACATTCAAAAATGGATCAAAGTGTTGGGTTTTGGGGGTTTTTTAAATAGGATTTGGGGGCATGTTTATAAAGAAAAATTGAAACTTGATTTGGCAACACTGATCATAGGATCTCTGAATTTAAAAGAATCTGGGCAGGACTAGGTTCAAGTGACATTGTTCAAGAGAACACGACCATCTTTACAATCTGTAGGAATTATCTGGTGAGATAATCCTAACTCTTTTGCTGCAAGCACCAAAGTCTCTGGTAGTCAAAGGGTAAAAGTTGAAATCATCTCAGTGTTTGTTTCAAGGATTTACAGATCAGTACTATTTTACATGAGTAAAATTAGGAGCTCTGTTTCTAAGTGGGGCTCAAGAGCAACCAGAAGCAGAGAGGCCAAGAGAACTGATCTCTGTTACTTTGATAGCTACATTGCTGGTGTTTAGAAAGTATTTTACAAGCAATAGAGATCTTGGATAGGTGCCCCTGGGTTTTAATTCCTATTCAGTGGTACAAGAGTTTAATACATAGCCTGCTCTAAAGAAACCAAAACACTGGATGCCGGAATTCAGTTTCCAGCTTTTCATTCTCTCAGCAGAAGACTGTTGTTCTTTTTTCCAAATAGTTGAAAACAACAAGAAAATCAGCAAAATATTCAGAGAACGGAAATGTTTGAGGTAGAGAAGAGAATCATTTACATATATGCGTGTCCCAGATTTGAAAATTGTTTTTCAACTCTGCTCACACTCACACTTCTTCCCCACTTACTGCCACTTGCTAACAGTAAACTTTGTTCAATTGTGTCAGAGCTAACAGGAAAACAATAGTACATCGTCCAGCAGATTCAAACAGCAGGAAGACAACTTTGCCAAAAAATAAGTAAGTAAATAAATTACTTTTCAAAGCACTGATAAGTGACATCAATAAAAGTTTTATTATTGATGTGTCCATGCTCTAAGCAGTAGACAGTGAAAGACCAGATGACTCTAGTGTGGTTTACAGGCTGCTCACTGAACAGGAAACCACTGAGCTTCACTCTGTGTTCAAAGGCAGCTGCCCACCTAAATTATCTTATAATTCTGAGAGTGGGGCAGTTGAAACGCAAAGATTTGTGTTGGTATTTCACAAACTTTGGCCAATTCCAAGGGTGGATGCTTAGATACTAGATAAAATAAGTGTGCCTTAATGCAGACCCAATGGGATCCCTGGCCACATCTTCATTGCTAAGTATTTCTTCTTGTTGTTTCTGAATACTAAGAAGTACTACTATTGCAATGATCCATAAATGTTGCTGGACAGGCTGATACAGACCTGAGGTCCAGTGGGTAAAGAGGGCAATGGCAAGAGGACCATTATCCAGGACACCAGAGTAAAGTGAAGACCCAATTATGTGTTTCTTCCACACTCAATATATCTCATATATTCCCTATGGCTGAGTAACAGCAGGATGGAAGAAACATCAGGACTAGGGGAAATTGTTATACTTATTCTGCTGACTGGCAGAATGGGAAGGGAGCCATGTGCAGTGGCACAGCTGCATGCTAAAAGAGAGGTTTAGCTCCTATCTCCCTAAGTAAATTCATCCCTCGAACAATATACTGAATATGCTAAAGCATCAATAAGGCTGTTACAATATTTATGTGAATGCTTGCAAAATGAATGTTTGCAAAATGAGGAGAGCTCTCTGTAACTGCACCAAACCTGGAGCTGTAAGTGAACAAAACTGTAAGGTTGAATTTCCAAATCTGTCAAATAATTTTTCAAATTTAATTATTATTCTTGCAGCTTTCACTCATTCTGTTAAGCTAGACTTTTTGAGAAGTTTCACAGACCAATGGCAATTGCTAATATTAAATTGTTTTTTTTTCTTTTTTTATGTCTTTAGATCTTGCCCAAACATATGTGCTGTAATGAATCTGGATACACATCCAAAAGGTAAAATTCTTTCAGTACTGGAAAAGGAAGTACTATAGTGTGTCTTTTTACCATACTTATTACTCAGAGTCAGTGACAGTTTGTAACATGCAAGGCGTAGAGGATCAGAACATTGTAAGAAAATAAAAATTAAAATTAATTGTAAGAAAAAATGGAAAAGAAATGGATATCCAGTAATTGAAAATTGGATACCCACTAATGAAGAAAGCAAAAGGGTGTTTACTTCCAGAGTGCCCCCAAAAAATATTGGCTTTGTGATGTTATACACTGCAAAAAGCCATCAATAAATCATCCTCTTTTTGGAGACTGAAAACATTACATGACTGATGACTTCTAGAAAGCAACTAAGGAAACTTTCCTTTTTCCTCTGCTGCTACTCATGAAGGACACCTCTCTTTTTACTGTTTGCTGTTCCAAAACAACGGGACAATGACACAGGATCTCTAAATCCAATTCCACGACAGATTATGGTCAGTAGTAAGCATGTGTTTACATCACATTGATTTCATAAGTAAAACACTGCTTGTACTTAAGTCAGTGAAAAATGATACCATATTTCACAACTGTAGCTGAGCTAAGAGACATTTAATGCAAAGCATGTAAAATTACCTAACTAAATAGGGGCACAACTAGCCAGATAAATTTATCTAGTATACCATGTTTATTGTGTTATGTGAAGATTGCTTAAATGCATTCAATATCAATATAATACAGAAGATTCAGATTTAGGGCTGGAAAAAGCAGTTCTGGAAAAATAAAATGCAGCAGTTCGTCATCTTATTGCAAGTCTTTTATCGTCTACGGATAGCTGGCCCTATCACAAAAGCTCACCATAACCGGCGCTTGTTGATGTGCCTTTTCACAGTCTCTGAAGCAAAGACTGCCTAATCTTTTGCTTGGCCTTGGAATTAAGCCTGTGCAATTCAGGAAGCTTCTACTTGCCTTGCCTAACCCCTCTAGAATCTGGAAGAAGATGCCAATATACTTAACAGGACAAGTTTTTACACCATACTTTTGGAACAGACAGAAAAAAAAAGACTCTGAAAACTCTTACACAGGTTCTTCCTTGCAGCATTTCCAGCCTCATTTTTTTCTATTGAAGTGGTTAGGAGACACCCTGTCAGGATCACAAGGTTTATTAAAATATAACCCACAATACTTTATCGCTTTCTGTCACTGGCTGAAACACCACAAACAGTGACTGAAAAACCACTGTGTGTTCACAGACTCACGGAAGTCACTGGGAACAGATTTACCTTCTGCTTTCTCATTTAAAGAAGGGCTACATTTCTGGCACTGGGTTTTCATGTACAAATTGCTAACCTGTCACCCTTTTGAACAGACTTTTTTTAGGTCACTATGAAAAGCAGGCAAGGTTGCCACAAAATGCACACAATTTTATTCCCTTGCAAATTAAAGAGAAATTAATTCTCTTCCCTTTTGTCCTTTAACATCAGGCATTCTCTCATTCTCTGTCAACTGGCAGAAACACACCCACATGTATATCATAGAAATATAACACCTTACTATTGTTATAACTGATATACCCCATTTATTAATTTGAGAGAGGATGTAGCAAAGCAACAAAAAATTTTCAGACTGAATAAAATATGATCAGTCCCTATAGCATGAGAAGACTCTGACTCTTGCCAGCCGTAGGTCTTTAGTTTGCAGTGAAAAAATACTGATGCCAGAAGGTCCAGCTAATTGCAACTACCTGGCACAAAGATTCTGTCCTATTTCGTCCCTGTACAACAGCCAGTGCACCAGGAGCGTCACCAGGAAATTGGATGTTCCAGGGTGATATATATATACTAAACAGCAGAAACAGTCTCCTGCCAAGCAGTGAGCCTCTTCGATGGTCTTCCACCACCCTGATGGCATGCAGCACTGCTCATTCTGAAGGCTCCCTATGTGCAGCATAGCTGACAGAATTAAATATTCATCTTCACTATCAAAATGTCATTCTTAAATAACATGAGAGCGGTTTCGAGCTGGTTTGCAGTCCTCAGCTAGCACAGAGCAAATAAATACCCAGAGGAGAGCAGCAATGCTGCCTCTCCCTTCACTTGTGCTGTGCAAAGGAGGTGTTAGAAGAAAAGGAGAGGGAAAGCTGGAGTTCCTCCAAGCTCTGGTGATCCCGGTGTAGCAGAATAGATTATAAACTAACTTGGACATGAAATTGTAAACTGATGCTGGATAGCAATAAATCACCCCAAAGACTTGTGTCAGTCTCCTTTTAGCATTAAGCCATGAAATGCATGGTTTCTATGATTACCACTGTCATTCATTTCTTATTGTGCAGGATAGAATGAGCATTTTTTTAACTAACAGAAGTAACAAGGCTACAATTTAAGACACTGATTGCCTTTTTTCGTTATTATATCGGTACCACCTAATTATCCTCTCATCTGCCTCAGTTTTCCTTGGTAATACTATTGATTTAACTGGGTTTCCTTCTGATCTCCACCAGCATAACTAAACAGAAAATCAGACAACTAGGTTGCATGAATGACTCTCCCTCCCGCCCTGTGAATGACCCTCTGAGCAGAGATAACAGTACTATGTATATTGAATAAATGAACATTCAATGCCATCTGCTGGGGTACACAAAACTCTGCACTACCAGGCTCATGCAGTATTCAGACCTTAAAAGAACAATAGTGACAAATGTGAAGAGGCTGTTTAGTTGAAGACTGGCTTCTTTCAAAACACAGCTGGAAGGGAGGGTTGTGGGATGCAGCCCATGTTTTACATACTTGCACACGGTAAAACACCTGGGCAAGAAGTGGGTCTGGTTTCAGCTCTCTCCTTGATACAAAAGGGTTTTAGTCCACAATCCTCCCTTCCTCCTAAGCATTACAGCATGCTGTAATTATATGTTATAGGTTAGGCTTAATAGAAAGAATTTCATGCTCTGCTTTTGAAATCAGGCTGTTCTGTAGCCACAGATGCAAGATTTGTGAGGCTACAAGCAGCCTAAGCAAGGATTGCTTCTGCAGCCCAGAACAAGAGCACATACTGGGCAAGGACATACCATGGCTGTTTTGCATTAAACATGTCACTGGATTAAACATGTAAATCAGGTTAAGGGCAGACCTTGGGAGTCTCTTCTCAAGTAAACACACTCTCTTGTCCACCAGATCTTTGGCCCTGTAACTCATGCTCTCTTAGCTATACCATGAGACAACTTCCATGGGCAGACAGCCACCACTAGAAGAGTTTATGGCTTGGTACTTGGAGTGTTCTCGGTTTTGTGAAACATGAATTTGGAGCTTCTCAAACTGAAACCAGGACTCCAATTTCATGGGCAAGTGCTGTGCTACTACAGAAAAGACATCAGCACAACTCAGTTTCCAGTTCAGTCTGAAAGCAGGAGGTCAGATTTTCTTCTGCCCCTAAAGGAAGAAGATATATTTCCATTCAGAAGAGGGATTTCCAGACCAGGATCCACAAGCTCACCAGGGTGAGCCCTTACAGTTCTGCACCAAGCATCAAAATTCAGAACAGAGAGAGGAGTTCAAGCACATCCATCTTTGAGTATTTCCTGTGGGTGGGCCTAGACATGCTTGTGGCTGCAAATCCCATTTCCACACAGCTACTTCCTCATGCATTGCACAGGTCAACAAACTCATGGGTGGATTTGCTTCCTCTCCTTTGTTTTAGTATCTGTAAAATACTGTGCAGTTGACAGATTTTTATTCCTTTATGTAAGTTATCAGTTATTGTATCATTTTCTACAGAATGACACCTGCTGGTATTTTTTCTCCATTTCATACAGAAAACAGAAGGACTATTCCTGCAAATACCTATCATTTTGTAAGTATCACACTGTTCTTCCTAAAATTTTACTTTTCTTTCAGTACTTGATCTGTGTTAATATCATCTTGGCTATAATGCTGGTAACAGAAAACGTAATTCTTACTGTCAATGCAAAATAAAGCATGAGAATTTTGAAGTATATATGAGAACTTTGACTTTGTTTTAGCGGGAGCTAGATTAGAGGAGAGACTCACTAGTCAATTCTCCATTTATGGTCTGAATCTAAAATACACCTTTATCGTAAGATCATGTGAAAATAACAGGAGCCAAGCTGAGCAAGTACATAAGTGATAAACCTCAAGGTTTAATATGTAACCTGTGCAAATGAAAGCTGAAAAGGTGGGGGAGAGCATCTGCCATTCGTTTCACTGGCCAGTCTGGCCCAAACCACAAGTAGTACACATTTCAGCGTCCTCCCATTTGTATCTGAAAGCTGTTCTTGAGTTTCAGCTCAGGTGTATAAGAAAAGACTGCAAATACCTTACAAGTCAGAGAAAGATTAAAAGAAAGCACAGGTCTACTGCTCAATAAGCAAGTTGAACAAGTAAAGGATGACTAAAAAAGGTTGATGCAAACAATGCTTTGGATGCTTCAGGTTTCATAGAAAGGTTAATTACAATCAGGCGCTATATGGAATTAATACAAACTAGAAGGCAGTAATAGCGCAGAGCGGAACATGGAAGGAACAGCCAGGAGAATATTTACTTATGCTACAGCACTTAGGGATGCATTTGAAGTAATTTCTGAGACATTAATTGATTATCTTTGGGAACCCTCCAAGGAGTCCTGAGTTCATAAAGCAATGGAAAAGAACAGCGGTAACTTCAATTTCTTACAAGAAAGCAAGCAGATCCTCAGGGTTCATTGGATACCTGGAGAGACTATTAATCAAAGTCAGTCTGAAAGCATCTTTTGGAAATAATAATTCTGATTATGTAAAACATCGCTACTGTGAACATGAAGAACATCTCTTCAACTCATCAAATCAATTTCTTTCTCGGCAGAAATATGACCATAGTAAGGAGAAAGAAAACAGTAGATGTTGATATCTTGATTTTTGTTATGTCTTTGACATTTCCCAGAAGACAGTCTCACAAGTAGAAATCTGGAAATCTGGTCTAGATGAAAATGTGTGAAGTGTTTGCACATTTGATTGAAAAAATACCCACCTTCAGCCTAGTTGACAGTAGTCTGCTACTGAACTGGAAACTTATGCAGCAGAATAGTCTGCAAACCCAGGTATCCTGCAGGGGTCTGTCTAGGGCATGGTGGTATTTTTTTTAATGTACAGTTATAAAAAGGCAAACCTCACCCTGAATTGTACTGTCAAGAACACTTCTTGGAGGTCTGCTTGATGTTGTAATAAAGATGTGTACAACCTGGAGAGAGTTCACAGGAAAGTAACGCTGTGGATACGAGGTTCAAAATCTTTTAAGTTGGTTGACAACTCGGGAAAGCTTTAAAGAATTGTACTTGCTTAGTGAGAAGACTAAAAGGAAATATAATTATAGGCATTAAGCATAATAAAGGTTGAAATAAAGTGGATAGTAATCAATTTTTTTAGTGTCCTTAGAGGGTAAACCAAATTGGTTTCATTTGTAGCACTCAAGAGTAAAAGCATGAACTGAAAGGACAGTTAACTAGTGGAATAAGACACCTCAGGAAGCTATTGATTCCCCATTACTAGCGAGGTCAAGAAGAGATTAAAACAAACATTAGGGAAGATCCAAGTGTGTGGATGCACCTATACTGCCTCTGGTACCAAAATACAACTTGTAAAGCCACTGGCTGCCCTCAGCTGAGTTCGCTCAGCAGTAATCCCAGCTCTGCGCTGTTTGTGCATGTCTCCTCCTGAAAGCAGCCAGCAGTTATGTTCCAACGTGTAAACAGCAAGTATGAAGGGTGGAGTAGGACTCCAGAAAATAATTTTGAACAAACCTAGTACAAGTGTATAGACACATCCAGAGACATCCTGAGTCACTCTCAGCACCATATTTCTGTGGACTCCACTGTTCACTACATACTTGGGATCGGATTCACTTGGACTGCACATTTGCTAGCACAAATTCTCAAAAAGAGTGCATGTTTTTTATTTCAAAGTGTGACATTGGTGATGAGCTAGTTAGTATTTTCTTGCAAATAACATATGTAAACAGTCAGTACAATATAAATACCACATGCCCTATCCCTCAAAGTGTTCAAGGCCAGGTTGGATGGGACTTTGAGAACCAGGTCTAGTGGAAGGTGTCCCTGCCCATGGCAGGAGGGTTGGAACTAGATGATCTTTAAGGTCCCTTCCAACCCAAACCATTCCATGATTCTATGATTATAATGTAAGGCACAGTTTCAAATGTCTGCAATGATCATAAAATTAAACACTCTCATTGTATTTTCAAGAGAGACCTAAACTGTCTCCCAAATAGCTATTTTATGAAGCTAAATAAAAAATTTAGATCCTCATAACCCTTGCTCAACACTTTCCAACCCTTCGAGTTCCATCAGAAAATTTCCTGTGCACCAAATAGTCTGGTTCTGGTAATCAAATATTTCCAAATCTGAAATTAATCTTGAACTTAAATTTACTTGTATTATCTGTGTATCTCTTCTTCTATCCAGAACAAAGATTTGACAATGAAGGGCAAGAGTGACTTACAGTCTTCCTCCAAGGTACCCGAGGAGGAAGAAGGTGATTATGAGACTGTAAGTTCTTCCACTCTAGAGGCCATCCATGCTTTGAGAATCCTTCCTGCCAAACCTCTACAAGAATCTGAATACGCAGGTAACTTTTGCTGTCTGCGGAAAGTGAGCCAAACCTAGAGGTAAATAGGAACAGTACAGACTTGGGGTTTTCAATCTGTCAGGTATTTTTTTAAAATGAAATGGTTCAACTGAAGAATAAAACAGTGGTGGGCAGGAACAAGAGAAAAGCTTTGTCTGCATCTTCATATTCAACAGTTACCCTTACTTCCATTTGATTATGTTAAATTAATAATTACATGCTGCTTTTGTAATTTTAATATTACCTTCATGGAGAAATTCTATGATCCTATTCTACTTGGAATGTGCAAAAATCTGACTGGTGAAATCCACAACTGTTTCAGAAAAGCCCACTGCTATTTACGCCTAGAAACCTTTAAGATTGAAAACACAGTAAAGAACACATGAAACTTTCCTCCAGATGATAATGTGCAGATGAAGAAATGTAGCATTCTTTTTAAAGGCGTTTTCTGCCACTTTCAATAGCAGTAATAAGCAATTACGTTGAGTGTATTTCTCAGGCATTGTTAACCTTGCAAGATAGCTGCATTAATCAAGTTTTGGTTTACTAAAGCCATTCTAAGTCACATTTAATGCCCAAACGTACGTAGCCAATTAATACCTCATTTACGGAAGTGAAATATCATCCTAGCTATCCATTGCTCAGAGACATTATAAACACTCCGTGGAGGTTTTAAATCATTAAAAAACTGGAGGGAAATCCTAGATGAGGAAGAATGGAAACCAGAAACCAAAAATATCTGAAAATACAGGATCAATATATGTATGAAAGCTTGCTCCAGTTGACATCAAAGTCAGCAAAGATTTTTCTAATGATTTTTGTGGGAGTTAGTTTGATGTCTAAGCAAATAGATGGCTTTTATTGTGAGTAAATTTACCAGTATGTAGCAGACTACAATCAGTCTGAACATCCAGATATTCTATTATATCCCAAAGACTCAATTGCATATTTTATTTGGAAATCTGAAATAAATTCCAAATACTGGTTTTTTCTTGGTTAGTAGTAAAGATGTTCAGTCAGCAGTCAACATCTTTTGTTGTTTATCTAAGACTGTCCTGAAATACCAAAAAGACACCATTTTTTTTGTGATTTCAGAGAAAACAGATTAAACAAAAAGCTGCTTTTTGCCTGTGTTATGCCCGGTAACTATAATGTGGCAGGATACAAGAGTGAGGAAACGTCTGAAAATGTACTTCAGAAAGGCAAAACTTGATGCTAACATGCCATTTTGGCATCTTTCCTAGACAAATACCAATGCCCTTGAGATACAAAATTAATGACTTGAAAACACATGCTAGTGTACAACCTGTGCATTTCTTTTAGATGGCCATGGGTGCAGTATTTTATTAAAAGCTAAAGTAAAAATTAAAAAGCTCTCTAGAGAGAAAACCACCCCACATCCCTCGCAAAACCAGAACAACACAACGGCATTGCCAAGAACAAAGGTTCAAAAGAAAAACAAATTCACTAGTCTATTCACAGTTTAGGTCAAACGTCTGCCTTAACTGTGTACCAGCTTATGAAGGGGTTTTTTTTTAACCCTAGTGGGGAGGTTAACCATAAAGCTATTACCAGGGTCATGCTTATGTCCTCAATACAGCTACTAAAATAACGGGGAATTTCTGAAAAGGAAAAAATTAAAATGCTACAAAAATGGCAAGATCTGATCTGAAAAACATACTTTGAACATTAAAACCTCTTCTTCTTAAAACATAGTATTACTGAATTACTCAGGCTTGCTTTTTCTTCCTCTTTTACAGATAAACGTTGTTTAAGGCCTTCAGGCACCACTTCCCCAACGAACAACCAGCACACATCTCAGTCCCCTCAGAACTCAGCTGTAAGTAGAGGTCTTAAACCCCAGTCACAAACAGATTTCCCCTTCTCTGTAATACCATCTAAAGTTAAGTGCAGTCTATTTAAAGTCTTAGCCATTCCTCTTTCACTTTGCACCAATGTTCTCGTCACTTGCTTTCACTTGTTGACTGCTGGGGATCTACCAAACATTAGAGGCATCTCAGTCAAGAGCAGCACGGTGTCTACTAGCCCCAGTTTCAAGGATGATGACTAACATCACATATTTATTTTGTTTTATTAACAGAAACACACGTCTGTTCTAGAGGGGAGGAGCGTGCCAAGTGTTAGAGGTATAACAAAAAAATCTACCCATTTCTGCAATCAGAAATAGAAATTGTTTCAATCTCTGCTTTTGTACATAAGCAGAGATTGCAGATGATAGAAAAGACATGGTTTTCAGAGCAGCAGCCACTTTCCAAAATAATTATACTACAAAATTCGCAATACTGTTTCAACTACCTAACATCAAAGATAATTACAAAAGGAGCTATATTTTATCTCATGAACTCCCTGTTCCTCAAGCGGGGTGGAGCAGGGGAAGCCATTCAATTTGAAAATCAAGTTTTCTTTTTGCCTACAATTATAAGGACATAAGAGAAGTGTTGGGGGAAGGCTGTGTCTCCTGAACTGTTCGGCCAAAGGCTGCAAGATCCCTGCTATGCTGTACTTCTCCTTCTCATGATCTCATGCTTTTTGGCTCCCTGTCCTTCTCTGGCATTTTGTATGAATATCTTGTAAAGCGTAATCTAATAACTATTTTTAAATAGTAGTATCAACTTTAGCAATTCCTACTAAGGACTTACATCCTAGGGTAACTATTTACAAAAGCTCTCTGACAGTGTTCTCCTACTAAGAACATGCTAATTATATGGTATATCACCTAGCATATTTTTTTTTCTCTACTGCTTTACCATTAACTGTAAATTTCCTTCAAAATCCTGTAATTTTTAGTCACAAATGTACGTTTAATTTTTGTTGGTTCTCTTTTGGGTTTTGTGGTAAAATTGGAGACAGACTGCTATCTTATTCTTTAAGAATCTAACGAGGTGTCCAATTATTAAATCCTTTGATTGATGGTTTTACTCAATCATAAGATTATTTTAAAAGTAGGTTTCTATATACTTTTCTGTATACTTTTTTTATCTTTTATATTCTTTAGATGTAGCAATATCTCATGAAGTCAACTACTAAAGGATAAAATATCTGATTAACCTTGAAAGGGAACGATATTTTTTCTCTTATCATTTCTAAATCTTTGAACTATATGCTAAATATTGTCAAAAAGAATGCAATTGCCAAGCCAGGAAAATATGATCCTTTCTATGTTTGCTGGAACAGCCAATTTTCAGAGAGTATTATATTTGAAAAATAACACAAAGAATTCCATGTAAAATAGAATTTGTTTCTTTTTTTCCTTCTAGTTCATACTATAATATAAAACATAGAGCCAAACACTTCCTACAGATTATGACAAAGTAAGCTCTATAAAGTTTGCAAAATGAAAGGTTAGACTGACTCTTGTGAGCAAATCCTGATGTAGCTTGTAAAAAAGGCGAATTGAGAGAAATTCGAGTAAGCCAGCTTCAAAACCTGCAGAAATCAGTAGGAAAGGTCCCACTGACAGTTTGCCAGTTTAGATAAAGCTTCAAATTCCAGCAGGATTTAGTAGGTTGCATGTACATAAACATGTAAACAAACGTCTGCCTCCATGAGATGTGTGCTGACATTAAGAAAGATGAACCAAAGACAAGGCAGGCAGGTAAACTCCGCTGTTTGAGAATACAACTTACACATGTGTTTCAGTACATCTTGAGCTAATAGCGCTTGCAGAGGAATCTATTCTTTTTAGACAATAACAACACTGTTATTAAATGTATCTTAACATATATACTCATGCCCAGTGCTATTAAGTGGCTTTGCCACAAGATGGCATGAACAGCACAGAAGAATTTTTGTCAACAGTTATTTTCTAGAATTTTTAAATATTTAAAGTACCATTATTTTATTCAAAGCAAATTGTTACGGTTGACTTGAAGGAGAACTTGAGATATATTGCATGTCTTTTTGCATTAGTTAGGATTTCAGTATGTAGAACTTATGAAAATATTTTCAAAATCAAAATCTAATGCAAATAGAGTAAAATAGGGGGGTTTATTAGTAAGATGTCCTATGTTCATTTAAATAATCAGTCATATTTTGGTAAATTTGAAAACCAAAAAGGTAGATTTACTGCCATTGATTTTCAAACTTTTATAAATTTCTATACAAAAATCAAAACAGACAAAAATGTATCCCAAACAACTTGATACGCATACATATATATAAAGATTCTCAACAATATTTAAATTTACAATACCTGAATAAATATCACCCTCAAATGTTTCATTCTGAAGCTGGAGGTAAGATCAAATTTCACTCTGTTTTATCAAGTATCATGATGATTTTTTATTTCTTTTTCTTTTATATTTTAAGCTGAAAAAACCAAAATACTTGTTTTTTCCTGCTTTAACTTTAACCAGTTCCTAGTTATGTCTCTTATGAAACGAATGTTTGTGAGTGCCATTAAAAAGATTTACTTGGCTACAGCACAAGAACATTCTGAACCCTTCTACAATCGCCATAACTACCTAAGTACACTTAGTCTTGTGTTTTATGTGGAGAGAAGCACAAATGGTTGAGGATGAGTTACAAAATGCATCTGAATCCATCCAGGAATCCATCCTTAAAAAAGGTTAAATAAAGTACAGATCGAAGAAAATCCACGCCATGTGCAGTAAGCCTCATTCAGAGCCCATGGGCCTCATGTGCAGAACAGCTAATGGAGAAAACACACGCTCTGTCCTGTCCGGTGACCTCCCTCTCAGGTCTAGGCTTTGCCTTGCCTTCATTCCCACACATAACAGCCTCCCACTGAACCTCTGAAGCTTCCAGCCCTAGCTTCACAGAAATTAATGTTTCCCATTCGATAGCAGGAAAAGTTGTGGATATGTAGATGTGTTAGGTAGGATGTTAGGTATGGGGACAGCAACACAACCTTGGAGCAGAGTTCTGGAGGTAGAGCTGGGGAGGGGGAAGGATAGGGCTGGACTGCCAATGATAACAACAATGCCAGAATAAAGCTATACCTTTATTTGTGAATTATATGGAAAGCACTCTATTAACAATTATTAATAATTATCTTTAGGAGAAAGAATGAAAATGCATGCACCCCAGGTAAGCAGAATCTTTCATCAATTAAAATGTTTACAGGTCATTTTGCCATTGAATATACTTTTAAAAGCTCGCTGCAATTTTTCTAGCACTAACTAAAAGATAAGAGAACTCATATTGTTGTTCTACTTTATCTCACTTCTCTGCATTCATGGTTTATTGTAGATGTCTTTCGCCCCTCAGTGATTTTAAAACAGCATATTAAAGTATGAGGTTATGTGTTGTACAGTACATAAAGCCTTTAACTGTTGACACAGGCATGTCTGCTTAATCTAAACTCTTTACATTTGTCTTAGTAAAACAAGGAAAGAAGTTTACACAGATTTTTGTTTCCTCTCTTTTCCAGAACCCTGTGCCTCCCCCACGGTAAGGTCACTTAGGAGATCACTTACCTGTGGTCCCTCGGGGAACTCAGTGCTAATGAACGCTCACATCTACTTGTACCACTCATGGTAACGAGGTGACTGGAAGTGAGCCAGCATCCTTTTACTACCTGGCTCTGTTTGGACTTTTTTACCTTCTGAAATGAAATTAGGGAGAACAAAACATGAGCCATTCATGTCGACAGCCGCAGCTCAGGCCTGCGTCTCTAAAATCAACTTGGCTGAGCCTATGACCAAGTCAAAAGCCTAGAAATCTTGAATATGGCTCGACCCAGATATAAATTGTTGGGAAAAAAATCTTCCATTGATTTGTATGGGTGCCCTAGCCTCTGTTCACCATGATAGTATCGACTTCATTGCCTCTTAAATCTTTCTGCCAATTTTCTGCAACAAGTCTAAATCATGTCCATAGAAATCAACTGGAATATTGCCACTTACTCCCATAGAAGACAGACCAAGCTCTATTCCATGAATATATTTTTCTATTATATGACCACAAACAAGTAATTAATTGCTTCTTGATCTTTTCAGCCCCAAATAATAACTGCTACAATTAAGACGTACTTCCAAAAAGTCATCCAGGACTGACAAGCTCACTCCTTAGTGCCTGCATTGACTGCCATAAAAGCTGTAAACAAGTTTAAAATATGATTTGCATTACAGACATAGTCAGATTATTCTTTGAGTTAAAAAATGAAGTAAGACCATAAAAGGACAGCATAGCTTCACAAATTCAAAACTGTAAAAGCGCAGAAATAAGAACAGTCTCATTTGATTATTCCACAATATTTCACTATTTGTTTCTATTTGCATTATGGTGACCAGAACGGTTCTTAATTCTCCCACCTGACTTATTTTTGGTCTGTACCACGCAAACGCCCAAGGCTCCCTCCCCAGGGGCCCACCACTGAAGGGCAGGTCTGCAGTGCAGGATGGATGCACCTCCGCTTTCACTCACCCAAGCTCTCTGTGCTACAGCTCCCAGTTGGAGCTGGGCTGTGACTGGCAGGTCTTAGAGCATGAGCAGAGCATGCCCACATCTGCCCAAAAACGCTGGGCAGGTGTTAGCTGTGAGTTTTCCGGGATGAAGAGCATTTTTTCCTCTGTGTCTGAACTGTGGCACGTTCCCTGGCTGGGCCTTATCCACAGCCACATCCACCCAGAAATATCAACACTGGAGAGCTGTACTTGGCACATACTAGTGAAGAGCATGAAAGCAGTGTTAAGTGGCACATAACACACTACAGTAATGTCTTGCAAATGTAGAGTATTATCCAAAATCCCTGTTGCTATTGAAGGGCCTCAAGAAGCTCCTGGACCTGAGCTAAGCTCAGCACAAATACACTGAAATGCTCTCCGAAAATTCCAGTGTTTTACTTCTTGAACTTGCACTTTCAACACAGTCCCTGGGCCTCCTTTATTCCCTAATAGTTCTTCAACTTCTCTTTGACTTCTCTAGGCCTCTGGAGACACTGCCAAAGCAATATCAGCCACTTCCTCCAGAGCCGAAGATAAGCAGCCAGTTCTTTCACACGAGGAAAACGTTCAGCCAAGCTCATACCTTTCCAGTATCAGCAAAAGTCACAAGGTACGGGTGCATTTCTCATCCTCGTTCCCTGAGAATCAAAACACTTTCCCTGGTCAAACCATGAGACTTTACCTCCATCGCACCTCTGCTTTTACTTAATAAAAAAAAAGTTATTCTTTAGACAGCTGTGAATAATTGAGAGAAATGGTATTTAGCGTAATGTGACACTAGCATTTTTTAAAGAAAAAAATGCAAAAATAATGGTAAAGAAGTAAAGGAGTAGAAAAGTAGAAACTTTCATGAACACTTTGTTTAAGGTTTGTCTTACTTTTTCTTACTAACATTTAGAGGTTTTGCAACCACTAAGTAAAAACAATTGCACTTGCTTAGCACCATTGGTGAATCAAGTGATGGAGAAATACACTGACCGCACCAGAGATACAGGAATACATTCCGCATCCCAAGGACATTACATTCAGCAAAAGAAATGACTAATCTGTAGCCAGAAGTCTTGCTCCAGCCCATGAGACCAATGAATCCAGGCTATGAGTCGCTTCTTGCCCTTTCCATCTTGCCCTCCTCCGTCATATACTACC
This sequence comes from Burhinus bistriatus, assembly GCA_013397275.1. Lineage (NCBI taxonomy): Eukaryota > Metazoa > Chordata > Aves > Charadriiformes > Burhinidae > Burhinus > Burhinus bistriatus. Next base: position 895,170 of record VYXH01003451.1, read on the forward strand.
CATATTCATTCAGCACCCTGACATGGCAGTGTGGGTGAGCGCTGAGTCCTGAAGCACAAACAGCTTGTGTCCAGCTGTATGACCAAGCATATGTGTATGTTAGGTTATGAGACCAGCTGCTTTTTTCACATAACACACGTATCTAGTCAGATGAGCATGTATGTAAGCTGCTCACTGCCATGTAACCAGATACTTATGTTCTCTTGCTGCGTGACCAAAATGCACATTCATATATGAGAATGGTGGTGGACACATGATTGGAAGAGGAATGACGCACATCCAGGGGACACAGGGCATAATGTTCAAATGCCTCTCAATGAAAACCTATTGCAGCCAGAAGTTTGGGCACAACTGAGCTGTGCCAATCCTGTCCATCCATCCATAAATAGTTTCAATTTCAGTCCATCAGGATGGAATTTTGCTTCATTTTACAAAGGTCACTACAAACCGGGGCGGGGGGGGGGGG
>VYXH01003451.1:895730-928252 GCA_013397275.1 Burhinus bistriatus
GGGGGGGGCAAGCTAACAAGTCTATGAAGTAAATCTTCTGCTTGAAGAAGTATCTACTTAAGGAGCAAGCTCTAAGTATGGTGGGATTTTTTTTCCTGAACGATGCTTAAATTCTTTTATGGATTAGGTTCCAAAAGTTGTTGGTTATAAGACCTTTTATTAATATGAAGTAGCTTCATATTCAGATGCGTGACCTGACATACAGCTGCGAAGTTCCAAATCCCATGACTGATCCCCTCCCTCGGCAGGGCAGCGCATACATTGAAAGCTCTGTGAGAACTGTTATAAGCCTTGTTTGCCAGCAGGCATCAGTATGCAAAGCACTTGGATTTGAAAGGTCCTATTATAAAGCCAAATTCTGTAATATTTATATTATTGAATGTCACTTCTTATGCTAGAATTAAAAAGCAGCAGCTAAAATCATAAGCAGCAAACTCCACACTGCAGTTATAGATACCAAAATATTTCTAATAGGTTTGGGTTTTTTTTAATTGTACTAGGTCTTTTTAATCACATGAGTAAGAGACTAAGACCATACATGACCTGGGGAAGGCACTTCATGAATTTCCCACACAAGCACTAAACTCAAAATATTTCTCACTCATCTTCAGTCCAGTCACAGCTTTGTAAGGAGAAAACATACATATGAGCTGCAGTGTGGAGGAGTACAGCGCTGCAGCCGTTATCTGCTAGACTGTAAGCAAAGCTGTCAAACCACAGACGTGATTTAGCAGTGCAGGTCCTGTTTTCCAACAAGATTTGGAAGACATAAAACTAAACACATCATTATTTATACGCTCTATAAATAGCCTCATAAAAAATACAGGCATGTGCAGGATCCTGGAATGTATCTTAGAAGCTTTGGTGAGATTTAAACTTTTACATGCTTGTGGTAAGCAGGCCATATGAGTGGCACGTCCTCCTGTGGTGGAGGCCAGCCCTGCATGCACACCTTCATTATCGCTTAACTTTACCATGCACCCAATGTCTTGAATATAGGCTTTCACGTGTCAAATAATGACCTTGAAGACCAAGCAAACAAATTGCAGAAAATAACACAAAAGCAACTATCTAAACTCAAAACAGTTCCTCTCCTTTCTCCTAGCCTTCCTGAAACTTTCCCCTAACAGGTAATTCCCAAATTTCTTGCCTCTTTAACCCTCCATGCTGATGTTTTCAGCACAGGCATAAGGAAGAGACCCCTTCTTGCTGAACAAGGGTTGAAAAATAGCTCCCAGGGTTTTCTATACCATGTCTTCCATTTGCATTCTCTCAGACTGATTTAGCAAAATAACTGTCATATTTCCTCAGTCCAGGAGGTAAGCTAAGCAGGGCCTGAATCCTGGAGCCTTCAAAAAGACTACTAAATGCTTATTCACTCCTTATGTTGCTAAGTAACTTCTAAAATTTGGTCCTCTATTTCTTTTATTATGAGATATATGCTGCTAAGAAGCATGAGTGTTCATCACACCTAGGACATCTAACAAAAGATGTCAGAGTCAATACATTGTCCCTTTTGGAGGGAGAGTATTTTCTGACGAACCTTCTCAGGAAAGGATATTCCTGTTTATCAGGCATATCAAGAGAAGGCAGAAAAATACGTAAACACCTACTTGAATCAGGACCATGAGGAGCATTCTCCATTCCGCTTTTCCTAGTTTGCACCTCCTTTCCTCTACACTTTCCATTCTGCCTCTGTGCATGCTTAATTTTTGAAACTCTTCAGTCTTCAAGGAACTACCTCCATTTATAGCTGACTTTAAAGTTTGTAATAAGACTTTTTGGCATGAGATGAAAAGTGTCGAAAAAAGAAAGAATGACTGAATAGGCTCGTGACCGAGGGGTGGATTTAACCATGGATGCTATTCATATCTCTTCTCCCTTCCACCCAGAATAAATCCTTAACAAAGACTTTTTCTCATTTACCATAATGAATTCAGGGGATACTATTTTTTTTAATGGAAGTCCATAACCTTCTCCTCCAAATAATTTATGTAAAAAAATAACCAGCCTCTGAATTTCTATAGCCATAATAAAATCCTTCCCTTGCCAAGGGCTGCTAATTTTCAGTGATAATGTAATCAAAGTATTTAAGTACTCAAAGTGATTTTTATTTTATGATAATTAAATGCTTTGCATATAATTCTTTCTTTTCCAGACATCTATCTGTTAAGGAACTAAATGAAGTAAGTAATCATCTTTCTATATATTAGGACCATAAAAACCATATACATTCCATGGCTGTGCATCTTCTCGTATTAACCTATTAGGTAAAAATACTGTAAGAATCATATTAACTTTGGGTCATAAATGTATCTATCTTTAATGTACGTAGCATTTTCAATACTGCTACTCTCTGAATGGCAGGTAAGTTCCTGAAGTTGCTTGTAGAAATAAAAACGTACATACAGTGCCTTCCCAAGCATCCACATAAAGGCCTATCTCACAAGGGCAAGATGCTGCGGATGCCTATGAATGGTGAGCAGCAGGCAAGACATTCTCTTTCAGAGAAACAGAGATTCCACATAGATTTTTGAAAGCAGAAAACTGAAATTATAAGGTCAATAGAGGAGTGTAGTAGTATTACTGCGATGTAAATACAAGGCTACCTCAAAAATAAGATGATCCTTTTCAATAAGAGAAATAAAAATTGTCAAATTTTATACCCAGAATGAATCTCGCCTATTACCCTCCGCAGTTCCCTTCTCCCTCTCCTTCCCCTCCCCTTCCCTAGGGCCTCTCACAAGTCCTGCAAAATCCATCACCTCAGACACATGGCAGCTTTGCCTGCAAAATAGCTCCGGCAGCAACCGAGGGGGCCACCACACTGCTGTTCAGGTGCCTGCGTGGTCCTGCAGCTTCCCCCAGCTGAACCCCTTGCCACTCCCCCACACCCCACGAGCAAGGTGGGGACCACAGCCACAGCAATGCAGAGTCCTCACCACCCTCTGAGCCCAGCACAGCACAGCCCACCTGCCCAAGCTCACACTCTGCTAGGTCCTCAAACCTCCTGAGCCATGGGCAGCCCTGTAAGCCCCAGTACGTCCCCCAGTTCATCCCCCACTAGCCCCATCCTCCAGCTCACAACCCACCTTCCTCACAGCCGGTCTACAAAGCTCCACCAAGGGCAGCTCTAGGCTCCAGGCACTGCAGAGACATGTTTGGTCTCACAACACCACCGATGCTGAAGCAGCAGCTCTGAGTTCCCCTTCTGTGAGAGGCTAAAAGGGCTCTTCCCTCCCTCCCCGCACCTCCAAGCTGACCACCTCTCCTCCCAGCACAGCCGCCTGTAGCCCTGCCACTGGCAACCCCTACACCAGCTGGCTGTGGGCAGTGGGCAGAACCTGAGAGGCAATGCTGGGAACGCAACCTATAGGCATACATAAAGCAGAAAGCAGTAACTTTTACACAGAGACTGGTAAAGGCAAGTGATTATCTTTTTTCAGGTCCAAGTTTCTGTAAAAAAGTTTTTAACAAGTTCCTTCACTTTCTACTTGGGCCAATGAAGTAAAGCAGGGGAAACAGGTTTAGCAATAAAGGGGTTTAGTTATGACAAATGGTTTCCTATAAGATGTATTGAGATACAGTCTCTACAATAATGCAGAGTGTTAAAGAATGTTTCTAAAATTCAAAGATAGGTTATAATTTATGGCATTTTGTGTTTCTTACTGAATGTTCTATTTACTGCACAAATCCATTTCTATTGTATTGTCTTTTTAGCTCATTGCAAGGGAATAGGGGATAGAAAGGAATCTCTATGCTAGTTAAGCCTAGCCATTTCCTACCACAGCAGGCTCTAGCACCAATCTACAGACTGGTCAAGCTCTAACTTTCAAATCCTTTGAGTTTTTCTTCTCCACAGTTCTGACTGGGAGGCTGTCCCAAACCTCCTCCCATGGTTATAAACTCTTTTGGTTTGAAAGATCATTACAAAACATGGTTTGAGTGCAATATTGTAATTAACATTTAATGCTAAAAAAAATTATATATTGGCAAGAAAGATAATATTTTAACACAAACAGCTTTGTCTCGTCCTACATACTGGCTCGTTACAAACCAAATACAAAAACATCCTCAAGAACAATAAATATCTTACATCTGCAATTAATATTTCTGGCCTGGCACTGTATAGCTGCACAAATACTGCAGCTTGTAACAGGCTCTTAGTTTGGCTACATCTTAAGGAGACATATTGTATATCTCCTAACATACAAAAGATAAAATTTAATTTGCATCACTTCCCATTCATATAGACCTGAAGATAGAGTTTCATTGTGACCTGGAGGAGGCAGAGTGCGCCCTTGTCAGGGTTTCAGACACCAAACGGCAGGTCAATAGGTCTGAGAGCAGGACTGTCCACCAGGATGCAGCCAGGCTGTAGGAAAGGGTCAAGAGGAGCCTCCTGAAATTAGAAAGGACAAATGCAAAACCCTGCCCCGGGGTGGACTAACCCTCTTGGCAGCAGCTCTGCTCTGAAGGACCTGGGGACTGCAGGCTCAACACGAGCCACTGCAGTGCCCTTGGTGGCCATAAAGGCTAACAGCATATTGAGCTATATCAACAGAAGTATAGCCAAGAGATCAAGGGAAGGGACTATTCCCTTTTACTCATCACTCATTAGGCAACACCTGGGGTACCACACAAGGATGCCATTGACAGAGTGGGTCAGCAGAGGGTCACCAGTGCAGTCAGGGCATGCAGCACCTACCCTGTGAAATGAGGCTGATGGGGCCGAGCTCCCTCAGCCTGGGGAGGGCAGCTCTGGGGGAACCCAACAGCACCCTGCCACTGCTTAAGAGAGATTATCAAGGAGGCAGAGCCTGGCACTTTGTACAGAGTACACAGTGAAAGTATGAGGGAGTTTTCAACCAGAAATAAGGAAGAAAAAATAATTACAAGGATAATTATGAAGGTGTTGGAACAGGCTGCCCAGAGAAGCTGTGAAATCTATGTTCTGGAGACTTGCAAGACCCAGCTGGACAAAGCTCTTAGCCCAGGTCTCATCCCGCAGTTCACCGTGCTTTAAGAAGGAGCTTGGACTAGAGATCTGCCTAGGTCCCTTCCTACCTGCACAAGACTATGAATTTCTCTCTAACTAATGGGAAAACATTATTGGGGAAGTAACTTTTAAGGAAGATTTAAAGTGCAACATCTAAAAAGAGTAAAACATTCTTTTCTTTAATATTTATGTATTATAGTCTTCTGGGCATCAAATTAACAAAGTAATTACTATTCCCATGTGAATCAAAATAGCACAGAAATACAGTGAAAGTTTATGAGTCATACTCCGGTATTTAGACACCTGTCTATCATTCATTTCTTTGTAACATAATATGCTGAATTAAGACTCCCCACACACTGATTTTGAATGAAGTATCTGCCATAACAGTAAAAATAATTGTAGTCAGTTAAGGAGCCTGAAAAGAAATGACTGATTTTAATCTTTGGATAGTGTATCTCCAGTCAATCAAAATCAATCTCTTCATTTAATACAAGATCAATGAAGAAAAACCATATTGTAAGTTAAACTGATGCACAAAAGTCATCACGAAATGGTGACCATTGCAGTAAACCATATGTTCACTTATGCCCCTAAAAATTCAGTTCTTATTGTTGCCAGTGGACTGAGATCATTGTTCAAGCCTGAGTATTTTAAAAAGTGATCAGGTATTAATGATTGAATGTCTATAAATTGTTTTAAAATTAAAAGATAGTTGGGTCTGTTGGGGTACGTTCAACCTGGTAATCAAAATAAAATTATTTATTATGTTATCATTTTATACAGGCACCTGGAAACGAACAAGGTTAGTACTTAATAATATATTAATTTGCTGTCTTTCCTTCATATTCCAAGAACAAAATATTCTATCATTAAAACTCCAGCTGAAGTGATCAGTATAGGAACCTGATATCTATCCTGCTATGCGGCATCAGGCTGTCTGGCTCTATATTTAAATGAGTGAGAGACATTCCCCAGGTACACGTCTGCTGAGAATAGAGAGATTTAGAGTGACCTCAACAGTCGTGGAAGATGTAGTAGAAAAAAGGAATTTAACCTGGCATTAACTACAGCTATTTGGGGAACCAGGGTATCACATTTGTTCTAAGCAAATAAAAGTCAGTGTCCTGGGGAAAATAAGAGTGTTCGAACCTAAAAAACTGAGGGAAGGATATCCCAAAGTCAAAAGACTGGATCTGCACAGAGAGTATCTCCCTTCCCTCCATCTTGCTCCTCCCCTGTAATTTGAGGGTGAGAATTTTGAAAGAAAGATTTTTAAAAGCTTTAGGTTTTTAAGGCTACAAAAAGCAGGGTTTGGTTTTTGTTTGTTTTGTTTTTGTTTTTGGTTTTGGTTTTTTTTTTTTTAAAAAAAAACCCATGTTTTAAAAACATGTCAATTCTTTAGATGTATATACAGCTTGGAAAAAACAGCTTAAGCCACTCACTCTGTACATGTGCATGAAGGTCCATGAAAAAAAAACCCAATGTTACTCTGAAATACTTTGAAGATAGGCACAGGCTACATCATTTTCATGCTGTTTACACCTCTGTGTTTATGAGTTCACAATTTCCTCTGGCGTTTCCTTTTGTGGATTAAGGCACAGTTTCCTGATTTTCAGCTAGAAATAGTATTGATTGCATTAGTACATTCAATGCCTCTCTCTCCTGTCCTATAGAAAGGATTTATGAACCCTCTGTATACTTCTAGTACAGCATTCTGCATTATTTACCATTATGTTAAGCCATATTTGGCATCAGCAAAACCTGTAAGGTTCACCACATGACATTCAGTACTAGTATAAATGTTTCCCACTGAAATCATTAGCTGACTCATTTAAGCCAGACTGATTGGAGTCCATCAGCTTTTTCTATTGAACTGCCTCCCCCCATATATGAATTTAATTAAGTCAATTTATTTCACAGTAGTTGCTAGATACTGTGAGATAGAGATTGTGCTAGAGATTGTGAAATAATAAATTCTTATTCTTTTTATTAATAGTTACAGATTTGGGGAAGAAACCTGAAATATCTTTTCAAGCACAACAGTATAAACCAAAGCATCATCCTGAAGCCAGGTAGGAATATAAGAATTTCATGAGTTTGTATTGGATGCTTGAAGGCCTGAACAATCTGCTCTAGAAAATTATACTTCACTGTGCAATAAAAGCAAGATGATACCACTTTCTGATGCCATGTAGCGATATATTAGGTTTTGCCCTGATGCATGGCAAGAACCATCTTTGGTAATTGCTTTCAAGCTACGGTAATTGCACATTCAACTTTTATCTTTAATAGCATACTGCTGTATTACATTTTTGTCTCACTTTCCATGATAAGGTGTTACATATACTGCATAAAAAAGCTCTGCCATCTCCAGTCTCAGCATCTCCCCCTTATTTGCTGTTTTTATATACAAAGAATACATACTTGGCCTTTCAAAGGCCAACTATTCTTCCCTAGAAATCTGACATAGTTGCTTCTATCTTCTTTTCTAACCTATACAAGTCTTTCTTTTCTAAATGTGCTTTTAATCTAAATCCTCCGAAAGTACTCAACAAAAAAATAGGATAAAGCATAGGAGGTATATGAATGATTTCACGTCTTTTCTAGACAATACTGAATCTCTTGTCTAGCTTTGTTTACAAAGATGGCATTTCTCAAAGGTAAAATTATTGTCTGGAGTAAATGTGACACTATTTGTGACCCCTAGTATTTTGTTTCTTCTTGTGTGCTACCAGTGCCTCTCATGTGAAGTTATTTGGTCGGTGCTCTTCCCAGTGTAACCGTTCTAATTAATAGCACAACAAAATACCAGCTGGGTACGCAGCAGCGGTCTAGAAAATCAGAAAGGACAGGGAACAACTGCTTCCTGGGTCTCCCTAAAGAAGGACTGGGAACATCAGGTGAAATTAGCAGGGAACAGGCTCAGAATGCACAAAAGTTAATTGTGCTTCACTACACATGCAGTTAAAATGTGAAGCTCTTGCCAAATACTCTTGTGGAGAGTAAAAATTTATGTAACTTGAAAAACCAGCTAGTGAAGTTAATAGAAATCTGTCAAAAGATGCTAAATACAAAATTACCACCCAAAACCCAAAGCTGCAATCAGTAGTCAAAGCAGTATTCAAGGGAAGCACAGCTATGCATTGCTCTCCAATTTGACTCTTGCATAAATACTTGCCACTAACAGAAATATTCTTCTGACATTACTTTCATTCATTGCTTTCTCCTAGACTTCAATGTACATGGAGCTCTAAAAGCATCTGCAGCTCAGGTAAGAACCAGGGATTGCTTTGAAAACTAAACCAGGCGGGGATAAATAAGAATCAGATACGTGTTTCTACATGTGTCTGTTTGCACCGGGGATTTTCAATGCATGGAGTTAGTGCAAAGCGATTGTTAAAGAAAGCAAGCAGAAAACAAGTAAAACAATGACACAGTCAACAGCAGTGAAGAAACAAGCACAGCTACTTGCTCGGCTATACCCTATGCCTGGTTCAAGCTAAGAAATGCCCAACATAGAATGCAAGTGTTAAACCACTACAGACCCCAACCCCAGATAAGGAAGGGGATTCGGACAAGCCACTGACAGACAACAGGGAGAGGAAAAGAATACAAATTGGGCATACAAACAGACACCCATGGAGAAAGAGCGTGCTGTGAGCACAACAGTCTCTGCTTTTCCAGGCAGAGAAGCAACCAGTTTGGCTAAATGGAAGCTACAGATGTTCAGGACATTATAGAGCAGCTATTATGGGTTTAATGCCTTTGTGTTAACAAAAATACTGATCTTTTAAGAAATTGCCTTAGATTTATCCCAGTCTCCTAGAGGGAAGGACTTGTAGGTGCCATTATCAGGCAGGTCTGTCAAATTATTATGGTTGGAAACAGAACATCCCCCAGACTGTGTGGTTTTGCCTAAGGGAACATACTGGAAGCCAACATTAACATTGGGGGGGTGCCCTGCCAAGAAATGGCCTGTGGTACAGCTTGCCCACGAACTGTGGCAATGTCCCTCTGCTCATTTTCCCTGGATTTCTTTAAGATTCCCATAACTGAATGCTACACACAGAAACAGTATCACTTGATTCATATGCACAGTCTCTCTTATCTTGAAGACGATACTCCTACAAACACTAGTAAAAGTTGTGCTGGCTTTTTGCTGTCATATCATACTGTATCTGTTGTCCACCAACCCCTCTACCTAATTTCTTTTAGAAAAGTACAGCCTCATTAGTATTTAACCCAAAATTGCTGTGGCTCATCCCTACCTTTCAATATAGTTACACCTGCTTTAAAAAGTATTTCTGGGTTTTTTTGGGTTTATGGAAAAACACCCCAGCATCTACTTACAGACTTTTGAAAAGCAAAATTCCTGTATTAGCCAAACTTCATTATAAGAATCGTGTAAGCAAAAGAAAACACTTATCATTCTGTTTTGTAAATATGATTTCTTTTTGCAGAAATGCATACTAAAGATAAAAGATGCTGTAAAGGAAACTCACTAATATATTTGTCTTTCATAAACAAATTCACTGATAAAGAGGTGTATCCATACCTTAGATGGAGTACATGACCTTGGTCTTCTCAGTTTTTTGAATGTCATTAAAATGCACCAGCCAAGTTAGCTCATGCTGTATCTCCAGTCCTTAAAAAGACAACTCATAACTTGGGAAACCCAGTGGCTTTGAGGACCAAGAAGCTATAGGAAACATCCATGCTGGTAACTCCTACTGTCCTTGACCACACTTACTATACTTTTTCCCTTAACTGCCTCCGCAAATGCCCTTTTGTATTAAAACGTCCAAGCTGTGCCAAGAACCTCTAAGTTGCACAATGTAAATTTATGGTAAAAGCAAGTAACACTAGGAAGAACATATGAACTGTATTATTTGTTCAGATAAAGTTGGATTCACCTGAACTTCGGTCATTGCCAGGCTAAATAAGCCCACCTCCCCCAGCTTTGTTTCTCAGGCTCCAGCTCCCTAACTCTGGTGGTGGCCCTCCACTGAGCCACTTCTGGTTAACATCATCCTTTTTGTGCTGGGTGTGCAATTCACACACTCTCCTCTGGATACCTGCTACAAAATCTGCCTTTACAGAATCCACAAAGCTCATCTAGGTCTCTGCTGCTTTTCTCAGCAGTCTCTTTTTCCTATGTGCCCACACATGTCCACCTCAGACACTTCCTACCACTGCTTTTGATCACTCAGGCTCTCTGGGACAGCGCAATCTCCTTTTCCCCTCTGTAAATTCCTTGCCCTCACGTAACAACAGGAACTGAACAAACAAGTGGCCTTTGCCCGTGCTATCGTAAAATTTCCTTTCAAGTCCATGTTTGGATTAAAAAATATTTATAAAGACGAAATATTGATTTTATTAAATTTATACAAGTACCCTTTTTTAGCCTATATAAGTACATATTTCTCTGATATTTTTACTTTTATTGTTGAAAACAAACAATTTTCTGTTCAAAAAATCTAAAACATTCTTCTTTCATTTCTCGGCAAGCTGTTGTTAACTCCATCCCAGCCAGACCCAGACCACGAGCAATGCAAGAGAATTTTCCATTTCTTGTCCCACAGTTTAAGACATACCAGAAAAAAAATTCTCCAGAACATACACAGCACCAGTCACAAAGCAAACAGAGCCTAGCTGTAGGGTCTCCTTTTAAAAATACAAGATCTGGGGACAGCACCAAAAATGCAACGTGAACACAAATGCCAAAATCAGGATCCAATAAGCTGAATGGTGACATACTCGCATTTTGACAACTCAAACTGAATGCAGAAACACAATACAGATGTTTGGTCCCAGACCCTTTGAACACCGATTTCATTTCTGAATGGACTCACTGCCTGCTGAAGATCACGGCTGTTTTGTCTACTGAGATCAGCGGACATTGTGAAACACAGTACTCTTCTGGAAAAGAATGTCTTCCAAGTCGAATTTCTTTGATATTCTGTCCTATGCTATACATGGGCAGAAAAAAAATAAACTGATAAAAGCATGAACAATAGATAAAACATAATGAAATACCACTTTGGCAAACAGTACTGTCTCTTGCAACAGTAACCAGAAGGAAAAGATGGAAGCCATCGATAATCACATTTTTCTCATTTGTTCTTACAATACACTAGGTCATTTCTCCCACCAGCACTGCATGAAACAAACAAATATGCTTTCTGTTGTAGAACAGGATATGATTTCTTTTTATCGTCAATTAATCATTTTTCCCCCATGTTGTATACCTGCAAACCACATTTGACCTATACATTGAAGGTTCACTATTGCTTTTCTCAGGCTGTTTCTGCTGCATCCTAATCAGACTCAGCCCAAGCCTCCCACATTACTCCATACTTCATGTTCCTGCCCCATCCCCTGAACTCACACAGCTCCCCAGTGATGTGGTGAGCCAGGTCCGGCTGGTAAATGGCAGCCCTAAATGTACAGATGGTGAATCACATTTGTTTTAGGAGGATGGTTTTCAGCTCCCTCAGTCAGCTGCCTTCTCAGCAGCGCAGTATGGAGCTGGAACACGCAGCCGGGGCCCACCACCCTCATCTTTTTCTTAATGCAGGAGCAACCTCACTTCTTGGTCCTAAGTTTGTTAAAAGAAACAAGTTGCATCAGCATGGCAGAATCTCTGAATCCTTTAAGGCTTCAAGAGCTTGGTGGAAACAATGCTAGCTAGCAATGGGATAGGAAGGGGCTTCAATATGATCCAACATACCGACAGCTCTGATCCAACACAAATACAAGGGGCTGAAAAGGTAGAAATAGAACAGAATGAACTATTACACTTGTAGAATACAGAAGTCCCATATTTATTATTTTATTTAGCATTTGCTATTTTATTAATAGTTTATCTTTAATATTTTGCTATGTTTATGTGTGCAAGAACCTGGCAGAGTGATGTCAATTAAAAAACATCAGGAAACTAGTATGTTAAATCTCTTGGGGCATGAATCTGCAATCACTGGTGCTGCGTTAGCACAACACCAGTCGTAACTGACAGCTCTAAATTTTTCAGGTTCATATCACAATACTGTATTTCCAAACTGTAAATGCTATTCTCAGACTTCCTAAGTAAAACTGATAGTGTATTATGAAACTATAACTTAAGATTAAAAAAGACAACTTTTTTTCCTTCTGAATTTACTTTTACAGGGTCCACATTAAGCGTGGAGAACTTGTCAGTGAAGAGGTCATCATCTTCTACACCGTACACAGCATGCAAAGATAAATCAAAACATTCACTTGTAAAACAGGAAATGCAGTCTCTTACCCAACCGACTGAAAAGGTAAAGAACGCTTCGCTTCATAAAGAGACAAGTTTTTAGAAAATAAGATTATCACTATAGGGCACACACACACTGTAATAACTGCAGTTTACTGAAAACATTTCCCCAAGAAGTTAAATGGTCTGAAAGCTGTGGGTATTCAGCACCCCTGAAAAACCGTCCAATATAAGCTCTTGAAACCAGGGATAGGAATTTACATTTCTAATTTTATTCAGACCTGTCAACAGGACTTCTTGATACAGATGCATTGCTATTATTTTTATAAACTGTTAAACTTGCTTTAAATACAGATTAGATATAATCTGTTTTCACTGGCTTCTGCCAGCTGTGGTTAATTTCTATGCTATCTTAAAATTAAGGATTTAAACAAATATGAATGGTACATTGGAGAATATGATCGCCATGAAGCAGAGAAGGCGCTGTTACAAGAAAACACTGTAAGTACAATTTATCTCGAAATCTGGGGTGTAAACTCTTGGGAGAAAGTGTCTGTAACTGTCCACGATGGCTTTCAAATTTTTTTGTGAACTAACCATACAATTCATAATTGAAATCCGTGTCATACAGGATGAGACATTCTTGGTTAGAGATTGTTCAAAGAAATCAAACACTGAACCGTATGTTTTGGTTGTCTATTATGGAAGAAGAGTATACAACATTAAAGTACGTTTTCTGGAAGAGAGCCAACAATACGCACTGGGAACAGGGCTCAGAGGAGAAGATGTAAGTAAAATCCCATCTAATGTTATACTGTATTGCTTATACATCACACTTCACAAGTTCTTAATACTAAAGATTATTTATAAACTCTCCCACATAACAAACTTGCTGTTTCATTAATTTTTTTTTTTTACAATACTCTCATTTCAAGTATGGCAAAGTTTCAAGCAACTTCAAGATAATAATTTAAAACCAAATTTTACATACCATGTTCAAATTCAAATCAATGTGAAAATTTCCCAAGTACTTATAATACTTCCACATACTCTAAGTAACACCTGCAAAGTAAAGGAGAAAGAAAAGCCCTCCCTTTCCAGGTGTACATATTATTTTTAGCATATTTTTTAGCTTGTTGTAATATAAGCAGATATTTTAAAATATATACAACTCCATATATCTGACAGCATGGCCTGTTTCTATTATCGCTGCTTAATGTCTCCCATTGTCTGTCTGTCATATAGCAAAAGGGGAATCAGTATCTTTTTAAAAAAATGAGGAAATAGGACAAAAGTTGTCATGGATGTTCAGAAGCAATTAAATCATGTGGGTCCCCACCAATCAGTCTTTCAGATATAGAAATTTCAATTAGAAGATTCCTTTAGATTAGTAACACCTTTTTTACATAATTAAATCCAATTATATTCATGGTAAGCATCTAATTCTTATTCTACCTATATGGTTAAGTAACAAATAGTGTACCTGCATGCCTTTCACACAAGAAAAAAAAAGTTAAAACTGAAAAACAATCATCTCTCTAAAGATGTGATACTCGCAAAAAAATTAAAATAAACTTGAAGAATGCTCAGCTGAGCAGGAAATTCAGCATAAGGGAGGACCGGCTGCACAGCAGAAAAGTGAAACAAGCTACTATGAGAGTTACTAGCTATGTAAATGACAGACAGAAATCCAACTAAGGTGAAGCAGCAAAGCCTCTGTAGCTGAATCTTCAATTGCATCCTTCTTATGCATGTCAATGCTTTTAAAACTTATCTTTTCTATAGATAGACTTAAAAAAAAATGAAATCAAAACTGACCTAACTTGATAAATTTGGCAGGTCCAAGATTTACATTCGGATTCTTATTAGAAAACGTGGGATAAGATTCACGAGCTTTCAGAGATGTGGGGCAAGGTTTACTGGCAAGTTGTTCTTCAGGAACAATGGTTTAATAATGAGGGAAAAACATCCTTCATTGTTCAAGCACACTGAAACAGTTTGAGAAGCAGAAAGGTAGAACAAATCAAGAACGGTAGTGCAGCTGCCATTACCCTGGCATCGCTGTAGTGAACCATCAGTCTTCTGTAAAACATTGGCTGCATTTCTGAACTGAACCTCCCAGATAATTTCCTGGAGTTTTAGTGTCATTTAGGAGAAAGCAAGTTTAGTCTTCTGTGGTTCTTATATTGTATAGTCTTCCTGTCATGACCCTGATTAAGAAAGTCTGAGATTAGAAACAATGACTGACTGAAAACATGGAATGGAACTGAAATATGGTACACTACAGCATAATGCATTATGTGTGCAGTACATTACAGAATAAAGACATAAAACTAAATTTTCATCATTTTAACAGATTTAGCTATTAAGGCAACTACAAAATTACCTGAACGATACATAAAAAAATTGAACATTTTTTACTGAACTAAAAGGAAGGAGAACACGATCCCTCCCACCTCAGGAAACACCAAAATATATGACTTTGTTGCTTGTTCCAAATTGTGCACAGAAAGTCCATACCTTAAGCAGCAGATCTGGACTGATAACAGTCAAGTTGTGAAGTTACAATTCCAGAATAAGCAAGCATCTAGTTAATAACCAACAGTATATTCAAGACTTGTCTCTAGCAGGCCAAATCTATAATGATGTTACCTTAAGCCTCCTTTTTTAATATTGAGTATTATTTCTCTTGACTTCACAAATCCTCCCGTAGACCAACTACAACAAATGTGTAGTAACAGGGAGCCACAGAAATGACAGCCTCCTGCCTCTATGCATTATTCTCAGTAGCAGACATGAAAATAAAATTAACACTGGACTGGGCATGAAACACGTGCAATAATGAACAATTAATGGCACCAACCTTGCTCAGCAGAGCTACTTCCATCTCAGGCAGTCTGAAAGGATTCCCTGAAAATGCTCTTTCCTGAAAACTGTCATCTCGATTTCTGCACCTCACTTAAGGTTCTTGTCTCAGGAGAGTGAAAACAATGTGTAAGGTTGTGAGTTACAGCAAAATTGCTGTCTGTAATACTCCAATGCCCGTTAAAATGCTTTCCAGAGCACTTTCAATTGCCCCTCTCTTTATTACACCACATTTTGCAGTATGTAATGCAGAGAGACCAGTTGCTTTATCTAGGTGAGCTGAATAGTCCCTCTTCACCTGCTAAAGAGAAAGCAACCTAAACAACAACAAACAGGTGCAGACCTATTACATTTCTCCCAAGCTGTTAATTTTATTCAAAGGTTCAATCTTACTGATTTTCTGCAGCATGCTTTCACTTTCGGATTAGTCTAATTTCCATCCATTAAAAACGTGTTTTTTCCCCACACATCATTATTCAAATGTTTCGCTATCCTATTGCAACACTTGACTTTTCATATACAGTTTACAAGGAATTAACACTTTGTATGATCAAAAAAGACTTCTGATTAACAATTTTTTTAATGTACTTAATTCAACTTTCATGAGTGCATCATTAACTCTCATCTAGCCTTTTAAGGCCACAAGAGGGGCAGAAAAAGCCTCGATCCTCATGCTTCTGTTTATTTTAAAGAATTGTTACTTCTCTATCAATGTGATGGTGATTAACGACAAGTAACTGAAGTCCCATGCAGATAAATTATTATCAAGCTGGAATATAATGAATACAAGCAGAGAAAAACACTCCCACCCAAACACTATGTTAGTAGAGCTCTATCTTTTGCTAGCAATTCAGCCACAGATGTTCGCATCTACATACATATTTCATGTATTATACTGAGCTCACTAAAGGCTAAATCACACAAAGCTATAAAGACCAGAACCCCAAATGGGAAAAATGTGGAATTTAAGCACTTACATTCAAAATTGCTGTCGTGAGCACCCTCTACTTGGGTTGCCTTCCCCCACTCCAGTCAGTTTTCAGTGTTAAAAGACCCAGAGATACCTGTAACACTGCTTTTTTTTGTGTACACAGTTCTTTTGAAGATAAAGAAATTAAAACCTTGCTCACATTTAAAGCTGATAATGACACAAAATTTAAATATTTTTCATATTGCCTTTGCAAAACTAGATCTGCTACACACAAAATACATGTTTTCAGCATGCCTGCAGCATCAGGCTCAACTCACAATGCAATAACTTTAAAAAAAAAAAATAAAAATCAAAGGCAGGAATAGGCTCCTCTTCAACTCAGTGCCCGTTTTACACAGAAGCTTAGAGCACAGCCCAATGTGCATCTCTGGATCTTGCTGTTCTGGCCACAGATGTTTTCTCCATCCTCACCACTCTCTACCACTATTTGCAGCTGCCTTTCATTTTCAAAGCATTGGTCATACAAGTCACATCAATTCCACACAATTAATTTCAAAGTGAGTTACATGGATCAGCTCCAACTACCTTCACCAGACACTAAACTGGCCTGACTCGTTAAGAGTAGATGACGGAGCACTTCTGCAACATCTTCCACTGACAGCGTTATGTCAAAAGTTACCACCAGCAAAATGGGCACAGTGAACATCTGTCAGGGGATGCTAATACCTTCAACTGACAGAGATGTTTACAAGGTAAACATCTTGCCCACAGCTTGAATGACAGTTCAAAGACAAACTGTTCTCATTCAGGATGTATAACGTAGTCCAGAGCCCTACCACTACCCCTACGCAATTCGTAACTACACCTTTCCTTTCCTTGAGACCCTATTCCTATCTCTCCAGAACAGTCTGGAGACCAACAGACAGGACATTCCTAAGACAGCAGAGATCTGTTTGAGTCTCGTCAGAAAGTGAAGGGAAATGAACAATTCTGCAGTATTGCATTTTCTTCATCTTGATGTCTTTAGGTGTCTTTATGCCTAGCAAAGTGTGGGTTTCCATTATAAAGGGCCGAAGACATGAAATTCTGGACCATCAGTGCTCATCACTATGATGTCTAAGTCAACTTCATGTTCGAGCAGCCATGAAGCGACTCAGAGCTTAGTGTTTTAAATCTCACTAACAGACAGAGTACAGGATGAAATAAAATAGGAAAAAAGATCTATGTACAAGCTGAGACAGTCTCCCTCATTACCAAAAAGCTACAGCTTAAAGATACAGTGATGAATAATGTGACATTAGCCAAGTGAAGCCACGTTAAATTTCCAAAGCAGATTAACAATTACAGTAAGACTTTTTAACTCTCCAACCAACAAAAAACATCAGAAAACTATCATGCTGATAAACAGTAAGGTTAGAATAAAAAGTTACAATTACTTTGGTATGGCATGAAATACAAACCATAGTTTTGCCTAGATTTCTAGTATGAATAGTCATCTTGAACATAAGGCAAACACAAAACAGCAAAGTGGAACAAATATATACAAGTAAAAATTATCAAAACTTTAAAAAATTAGCATACTGGTTTTGAGATCAAATAATTTTCATCTTAAAATAATACAGGAACAGTTTCACCAAATCACAGATTTAGTCAGATCCTCTGTTATAAACTGGGTGTGGATCAGTTGGAGATGACAGACACTACCATGAGATACCACCATGTGTAAAATGAATGCCCATGCGTACAGTAAATGTGATATAATGTAGATACAGGACAAGTATTAACATCACAGTAAGCTTGCATTACTGTGTACAGTTCTAGTGATTTAATGAGTCCAAAGAATAGCT
Organism: Burhinus bistriatus; assembly: GCA_013397275.1. Taxonomy (NCBI): domain Eukaryota; kingdom Metazoa; phylum Chordata; class Aves; order Charadriiformes; family Burhinidae; genus Burhinus; species Burhinus bistriatus. The sequence continues at coordinate 913,613 of VYXH01003451.1, forward strand.
CAAGAGGAGAAACAGTGGTGTGACAACAGCTTAGTGGTGTGATGATGAGAGCTCACAAGTTACATACAGGGAAGAGAACTATTTAAACTGAAGGACTGCTAACCATTGGAATGGCAGGATTAAGAGACTCCCACCAGCACAGGTGAGGATAAATACCTTGGATAGCTTTCCATTGCTGTTTGATCAGTTCAGGAATCTTGAGCCACATCTTTATCAATTTAGGAACAGGCTTGGAGGATGTAATTGTTTTGAACATCAGAGAACGAGACTAAAACCCTACTGACACCCTTCTTGTCCCGTACTTCAAAGGGATTTTATAGCAACTTTCCCAGTAAACTGAATGGGAAAATAAAAGGTACATTTAAAAAGGTACAAAGAAACTTGAAGTGTAAAGTATCACACACTGCTAATTAAGTGTAAGTTTTGACAGGGTAAAGTTAGTAATGATTTATAGTTGCTTCATCTTTTCAAAACTTATCATGACATCTGGCATCACAAACTTTTACAAGCAATACTGCATTCTCAGGGCTTAGACATCTTAGCTAGCTGCTTTCTCCTACACAAGACAGACACACACAAAGGAAATAAGAGGATTAAAATCTAGTGCTTTTCCTTTTATGATTGTTTCCATCTAAGCTAATCATAAATCTAAGCAAAATATTACCTATTTCTAATACTGTCATTTGCAAGTCTTTTAATGTTACAGATAAAACCATCTAGCAATTTCATTTTCAGTCGCTGATTACAATTTTTCTTCTTCCCCCCAGAAATTTAATTCTGTGAAAGAGATCATTGACTTCTACAAATATGTTCCGATCACACTCATTGACGGAAAGGATAAGTCAGGAATCCAGAGAGAACAATGCTACCTTACACATCCGTTCAAGTCACACAAAAGATGCTTTCCACCTTAAGGTCACCCATTTGCTTGTATAGATGTAAACAGACCAATTATTTAAGTGTCTCAAAAATCAGAGTAGCCTTTGAGTGAGTAACTCCCCGTAATATTATGAAGCATTCTAAATGCTCCACTAAAAATCCTCTCTCCAACTCAGAATACAGATCTACTCCATTTTTTGATTCTTGTAATTTGTTTGTAACTTTGAGAAAAGAGGTAAAGTATATACCATTGTATTAATTCACAGAAAAGTGTTAAGAGAGACTGACTCCTGGTACCTTGACAATGATTGAGCAATTTGCTTATCTTGCACTCTACCTTCTAACACAAGACAAAAAACCAAACTCAGTCTTGCTTACCTAAATGTCGCTGAAGCTCAGTTAGTAGCAAATCCTAATAAAGCATACTACAGTCATAAAAAAAAAATTCTTTTTTTTAAAAATACACGTGAAATGCTATTTATCTGAGTACTAACTGTTTAACAATTTCATAACAATACGTGCTTGCGCAAGCTGTGCTCAGCAGCCACTGAGGTCAGTGGGTATCAGCTAATGCTCATAGGTGTTGGAGCAGATTATAAAGCTAGCTTTAATTATGTAAATTCTATTACTTAACTAACACTTATTCTTTAGCTTAAGTAACAGATATTTGTATTCCATACCTGAGCCTTCAAACACTTACACAGTAAGACCATCATACAAACAGTCCCTTTGAATTCGTAACGTGCAAATATAGAGACAAAAATCATCAGTAGTAACAGTAGATGTGCTTCAAAACTCAACAAGAAAACATGTTCAAGTGTGTATCAAAGATGACGAGCAGGTGATATTTTCCAGCAAATGGCAGTAATATTTATTCATATAATTCGAATTTTGGAAGGCTTAACTAAATTCATTATAAATATGAAAGGCAAACTTCCATTTTTCTGCAAAGCATCCATAATCTTCCTTTCTAAGCACACTCAGAAGTTTGACTAGGTAACTGGAATATACAAAGAAAGCAACCTCAGTTACTTTATCCCTACTGAATAGGAAAAAGAAGAATAAAAACATTCAAGCGCGAAACATGATATTCCACCCCAATTTATGGTGTAGTGTGCACTGGCACAAACTAGCTCTAAAAAAAAATTAACGGTTGTTATCTCCTTGCAATCTTTTTATTTCTCAATGCTGCACCAAAATGCAAGAGAACGTTCATTATAATTATTTCTCTCAAACCACCGAGACTGTTAAACTTGAAGGAAATTATTCTGACATGCCATTATCTAATAATAAGAATGAAAATTAACAAAACAGAAGCTACTAAGTAAGAGTTTGGCAGAGCTCATGAGAGACATGACATCATCTGTTTTAAGAGTTTCACAGCTACCATGCAATTTAACTTACAAAAGGTTTTCACGTTAAATCAACAACAAAAAACTTCTAAATTAAACCCATGAAAAAAACCCATAGCTTAACAATTTAGATAGTAGATTATGGTAGTGATACACAAAGCTTTGCAGATGTTTACTAAAACAGTAAACTTGCTTACAAAAGCATTACAAGCATTACTAGTATACCTAAACCACCTAGAGTTCATAAAGCTGAATAGCAACACTTCCCCTGTCCTCCCTAGTACAGCTTTCATGAGGAATGTTCTAATTTTGCCAGAGACAACTCTTACGAAGCAAATTCAAAACTATTTATTTAGTAGCTTCTACAGAAACAAAATTAATTCAAACAGTAACCTGGACTGAAGGAGTTAAAACAGAGGAGGAATTTTAACCATGTTTTTTTCTTATGTTAACAATTTCAGTATTTGTTGTGTATGATATGCCAGAATTTCAATGGAATTTGTTTTCACAATCGAGAATACAAAGAGTCCTGTTAGATTTGGCATCAAAGTATATGAAGTGAAAAAAAACCCTCTAGTGTACCCATCTAAAAAAATATAATTCCATTTGAATACAAAATGAGAACTGTCATTTCATTATTATTGACAAAACAGACAAAAGGAAGTTTGTTCTGTGGAATAGGTTAGTCTGATACAAACGATAGAAAAATTCTCCATGTGTACATGACAAAAAAAGACCTGACTTAAAGCACCAACTATCTGAAAGGTTTTAACACTGTATTGTCAAATGATAAGAAAGCAATGTTTTAACTTGTTTTGAAAACAAGCCTCAGTCAGATGTAGTTTTAAAATATTTACATTTCAATGCAGATACGATACATACTTTATCAAAACAATGTATAATCTACTGGACTATATAAAAAAAATATTTCCATCTTAAACTGTTTACAAAAAATCCACCAACAGTGAAAAGAGTTAGGAACTACCAGGTATTCCAAGAGTAGCCCCAGTTCAAACATAGAACACACATCCAGCATTAGAGTCAGTATTGAATTTCATATCTGTAAAAATGTAAGAAGTTATTTTAATTGCAAATATGTGCTTAAATATAGTTCATTCTATATGATTTTAAAATGATTTAAAATTGACAAGATGAAGAAAAACATCTATTGTTCATGTACAGAAACATTAGACTTCAGCATCATCCATCCTCTTCTTCACTAAAAACTTAAAATTTGGCCCCGATTTAAGAAAGTGTTTAAGCAATGTCTACATTGCACTCAAGTCAGTAGATACATGTTAGATGTACATATGTAACTAGGCACATGCTTGTATGAATTGAGGCCTACAAAAAATATATTCTAAAAACATCTAAATTCTTAAGAAGGATGACAGATTGCACTGAAAATCTGGTTCAACACTGTCAATGTAAAAGCTGTGCAACAGTCCTCACCTTCGGCAAGTTCCTCATCTAAATAGGCATTAACTCACCGACTAGAGTTCTAACCAAATGCTTAATTCTGCAAATGGGTTTCTATCAGGCTACACACACATGGTGGGAGAGGGTTTATGTCTGGCTATTACTTCCTTAGATTTCAGAACAGCCTCAAGACCATATAGAGAAAATCATCTTTCTCTCCTATCTGTCCAAGCCTGATGGTATCTCCGGCTCTGCCTGCTCAGAACAAAGATGGTAAATAAAGCTGACAGTGTTTCTCACATCTACGCAATACAGGCTAGGTAAAGACTAAGAACTAAACAAAATTAAACTTTTTAGTGCTATCTGACCTAGTGGGAGTAACTCGGATCCCACAGATTCATTTACAACCTTGTGTCCCCTCTGAAGTCAGCAGAAATGTTTTTGTTTCACTGAAAGAGTACATGCATTTAAGTTTTACTTTTTATGCATGGTGCTTAATTTACCACTAAAACCCATGATATACACTTGCTGCCCACAGAGAATCAAAGGTGCTTTTCAGTAAATGTATGCTCAATCTCTGAAACACCATGCTGTAATAAAGCAAACTAAACCCTGTTAAATTTACAAAGATCTCATCATCTAAGATTTTAATCCCTACAGACCTAGCACAAACCAGTTAGAGCACAGTATCCTTGTACAGAGAACGGTAACTAGAAAGATGTTTGCATAGCAAATCTTTTTTAAATTTCTCCTATGGAACAGATGAAGTTGACCTTCAAAACAAATTTCAAATATGAGAGTGCAAAGTAGTGCTTAATCCTTACTACTAGTTTCTCTGTATCTCTATAACTCTGCTCTCCTCTCCCACTTTGCTAACAGTAGAGATCTTTTGGCAAAATAAAGCAGTTATTTCAATCTTCCTTTCCAAGCACATTAGTAGCACTCATTAAGAGGGGAAAACATCCCTAGTCTCTCACTTAATGCTTTTTTGCTGGAAGAGAGAGAACATCCCAACCCTTGGTTGCCTCTATCAAGTGCCTCTGTCCATGACTTATCCATTCTTCTTGGTCCATGTATACTCTTCCACAAAACCAACACTTAAACATACACTGAAGTGTTCCAGCTGGTGAAGTTTCCACCACCTGGTAGTTGTTTTTATGGGTCTTTTTCAGTTTCATTTTTAGCATATTCTGCCTTTTTGCTTGGTTTCCTGTCTCAACGTTTTGAAGAGTAAGACGCTTTCGGTAACGTTTGACACCAAGACAACTACTTGTCCTTTCTGACAGAACTACTTTCAGGACTTGACCTTTATACTTGTTAATAGTCTTCATGACATTAATTATCTCTGGTGAATCAACATCAGGATGGTTTAGTACCACAACTGGCTGGTTACGACGAGGGCATTTTATCAACTGATTCATTCTCAGAGGGACAAGCCGAAGACGTCTTGCTGTCAACAGATACAACATGTCAGAACTTGAACTGGTCTCCGACTGAGTTCTTGTTTTCCTCTTAGGAAGTTCCTTGCAGCTTGCCTGTTTTGCCTTATTTTTAGGACCTAGCTCACTTTTTGAATAGGGTTTGCTTTGCTTACTCACATCACTGCTTTTCTGAAACAGTACATCAGTTTGTTTGCTATTATTTTTAACACTTGCCTCTCGCTTTGGTCTTTGCCTAAGTGATGTACTTCGGGACTGAGCATTTGGTTCACTCTGATGAGGCAAACATGCCAAATTACTGCTAAGTGTCTCAGAAACACTGACAGGAACTGGGCGAGGCAGAAACATTTCATTGCAACACACAGAAGGAGCTGATGTTTCACTCCTGTTTACTATTCCATTTGAGTTTTGACTGCTAGTAGCATTCAGCACTCTCAGCATTGTCCCTTTAGGGATAAAGACTGGAGTAGCAACATGGGAATTTTTAGTTACCCTGCTTTTAGATGTTCTTGCAAACGTAAGCAACTGATCTTTACCATGTTCTTCATTACTAATCACACTGCTTCCACCATGCACTTCAGGCAAACACACAGACTGTTCCACCTCAGTGACAGGAACAACTTTCTCACAGCTGGCTGAATTTTCTCGAGGGAAAAGTACCTTTTTACTAGAAGCTTGGCATCTCAAAGGCATGGATTTCATGTTAGATTCAGCAGCAGACATTAGCTGAGCAATCTTTCTACACAGCAACGTTGCTGACTTCTTATTGCATGTTGTGTCATCCCATCTGACGCCCTCTGGAACATTTTCAGCCCCAGAGCTAAGAGAAAATACAGACGAAATAACAGGTCCCTCAAAAGGGTTGCCTTTATTTTCCATCTTCTGTAGTTCTAATGATTCCAGAAGAAGATTACTCTTTTGCCGTATGGTTTCAGCTCTCTTTACTTTCCTAAAGCCAAACGTCACGTCCTCACGAGGTGGAGTTTTAGTGACATGAAAGTTTGTTCCTGCTTCAGAAGATGTAACAGATTTTTTATCAAAACTCTTACCAGCTAAATGTGTTTCTGTAGAGCTGACTGCCAGACTCCTATATTCTTTGTCATCCCTCTTTAGAGGCAATGTATCCCTTTGTTGAAGGACTGAAGAAGAAGAGGAATTTTTGCCCTTCTGAGCAGCCTCTACTGAAATCTTCTTGGAACTATTATCTTCAGAAATAGCAGCATGTTTTGGAGGGGGTATATCCACAGCTTCTTCAAAACAATACAAGTCATAACGTAAGTTTTTTCCATCTACTTCCCACCTTGAGGATTTAAGATCACTTTTTTTGTCAGTACCATTCATTACCAGAGATGGTGAACAAAGTTCTATAACACCTGAATGGACATCAATACCTTTCACCAAATGAAAGCACAATTTTGATGCATCTTCCCTCTGTATAGCTACAGAGTTACAGTCTGAGAGTTGAGAATCATAAAAACAAAGACATTCAGAATTCTTGTCATATGTACTATCCAAATTAAGCTGGTTACTAACACCGGATAATTTGTCTACATTCACTTCCATGGTTAGTAACTCATTTTGAGACACAGAGGATGGGGTTTTTACTTCTGCAGATCGTTCTATACCTTGATTTTCAAGTTCCTCTTCAGCACCGTTCACAGGTTTGGAAGTTGCTTCTTTCATTGGAATTAGTTTAAGAACCAGCTGTTGTGCTCCATTGACTATTTTAATCTCTACTATCTGAGCTAAACAGTTAGAAGGAACTACCAGTTCAGATGGTGCAATTACTGTTAAAGGCATCCCAGGTTGTAAAGGCTCTGTTTTTGGAGAATAAACCTCAACTTCCACACTTTGATTCTCACATATGCTTATTTCAGATGGCTCCAATACTGTCTTATCCTGGACTGATGCTGTGTTTATACCACATTCTACATTATGAGACGAACAAACTGTTTTAGCTGCTTTACCTGGAATCTCACAAACCATGTTTGAAGACGAATTTGAAAGTTCATTCTGAAAAGGAATTTTATCATATTTCTGCTTTTCAAATAAAGTGCTTTGACTCGGCTTCTTTCGCTTGCGGTTTATGACAGTATTTGACAGCCGTTTTGTGGGTGTTTCATGCACTCTTCTCGTATGTTTTACTATATAATCATGTCTAACAGCACCATATTCACAGTATTCACACTGATAGGGAAAAGTTCCAGTGTGTTTCACCAAATGCCTCTGGAATTCTCCTTTGGTGTAGGATACATAACTACAGTGGGAACAAATAAATTTAATTTCTTCATGTTGACCTACATGCTTTTTATACTGTAAAGGATCCTTTGTTGAAAATCTACATTTATCACAGTAGTATTTACCTGGCAGAAAGTTTTTAACTTTAAATGTTTCCTGGGTTTTACTTGGGGATTTTTTTTCAAGTTTTTCATAGTCTACACCATTGGCACCCTCAGGAACGAAATGGCAAGCTGGTGGTGTAATACGACTGCACTTCTTGCAGATGAAATTTTTGTCTTCAGTCCACCCAAGCTTCTTATGCTTTTCTATATCTTGCATTGAAATTTTCTGAACATTTCTGCATTTTATACAGCTTATCAGTGACAACTTGTTCTCAGCCTCAGTCCCTTGGTAACAGCAGATTTGGTCATCATCCCCTTTTGATGGATTTGTTTTATCCTCAGAAGATTGCTTCGGGGATGTAGTTAAGGAATTACTTTTATCATTAACTTGGGCAGGGTACAACCTTGGTAAAATTTCCCTCATTTTTTTCAACTGCATTTCAGAAGACGTGACTGCACCAGTTTTGTCAAACACAGCAGCAACAGACAGAATGTTTTCTTGCTATTAGTCTTGTGTGTGCTGCTTATCAATCATTCAGGCCACCAATTTGCAGAATATATACTTTGGAGGAAACGGTGCTCAAGAAACTGCATCCGTATTATATTCCATGTTCTTAATTTTATTCAATCAAATTGCAGCACTAAAGAATAAAAAGCAGAAGATTAAGTCAGTTACCATTCACTGATCACTGAAATACAATGAACTAATAATCAAACTATTAGTAGAGTACAGCTGAACTACAGCATGCAAGTCTACTGTTAATAACCACTGTTTGTATTTTGCACATACAACCATTAACTGTAAGCAAAACATACCCAAATAATCCTTTGACATTTGCTCTTATTCAAAATGTTCATAAATTTATAAAGATATCTGCTATGCATCAAAACCTAAAGAGTTAATACTGTTTCTTCCATGTCATGAAAAATTTTACATTTAAGAAATATTTATAAACCTAACAAGACAGACACATGGTAACAGAACTGAGCAGCAGAATATGATTTCAGTTCACATAGAGCCCTTAACTCAGGAAAAGATATTATGAAACACTGCAAGCGCCACTCGGTTGTGAATCCCAGCAGGAAAAAGGAGAGTGACTACAATGGTTACCAGAAACACACAACTATGAGTTTGTTTTTAAATAAAAGGATTTTTAAGTTATTGTGGAAATTCCTGAAGTACACAAGGAAGTTCTTTTCTAATCAGTGCCAACGTTTCAGATCCAAATAGTCTTGAACACTAATTCGTAACAAGATGTGATTTGTACTTCACATGTTCTCAAAGTAATGAAGTCAAAACAATCTGCAGCTGCAAAATTAACTACTTTCACTTTATTAATAGCACAGTGTAATTACTTCTATATATGTGGACAAGCATATAAATCACAAAATCATAGAATCACCTAGATTGGAAGAGATCTTTAAGAACATTGAGTCCAGCCATTAACCTAACAACGCCAAGTCCACCACTAAACTATGTTCCTCAGCACCACGTCTATCCGTCCTTTAAATACTTCCAGGGATGGCAACTCCACCACTCCCTGGGCAGCCCATTCCAATGCTTGATAACCCTTTCTGTGAAGAAATTTTTCCTAATACCTAATCTAAACCTCCCCTGGCGCAACCTGAGGCCATTTCCTCTTATAAATAATTGAAATAATTCACCCCATCCTCATAATACAGAATGTGTTAATCAAACAAAATAATCAATGCAATGGAAGGCAGAGGGAGAACAGGAATACCAGTGTAAAACCACCACATTAACTTGTGCAGTGTATTTAACCCGACAGGTTCCGCCACTCTCACTGTCTCTTTTCTATATTTAATATGAACAAGATGTCAGTCTTTAAGCTTTTGCCAAGACTATGAGACCACTGTTATTTGGAAAATAAAAAACTAAATTAGCCTTTTGAGACATACATAAAACAAAACTAAGTCCAAAGCTAACAGCAACCAGTAATATCTACTTAACATCTTTTCTATTCAAACATTCTTACTTACAGACATACTGTTGCACAGATCTGCATTCATGTATAGACCCTATTTCAAGACATTATTTCTAGATTCCTTTACATTTCAATACATCCTACAGAAGGCTTCTGCTTCTGAAATCCAGTTCTTCTCCAAGTCTACCTACAGAGAGCAGGGTCTGATTTGGGCTCCAAAAGCACAGTGCTCAGATTACCCAAGTAGCATCCTATTACAATAGTCCTACATGAACGAGGAAAACTTTACACTATGGTACACCTCCACAATGGCTTGACGGAGTAACCATCTGATCCAGAAAGTTCTTCACGCATCTCCCTGTGCTCCATCTCCCAAGATCCCTAACTACTATAGCAATGCTGCCCTAAAGATGGGGCTTTGCAAAGAGCAAGTATACCAATGTAACCTCAAACAAGAGTAAAGTTAGAAAACTGGTCAGGGACAACACAATGGATGGGTGGCTGTGCACCTGTAAAACTCCTCAGAAGATAGTTCTTAGGACTTAGTAATCTCATCTCATTGCAATGCAGACAGCTGGACACACACCTATATGAAAAAACTCTATATCCCAATGTGAAAAACAAATCAATGGCAGCCTCCCAGGAAGGAGGAAAGTACACATGCCCACTGTATCATAATCTGAAGATATTTTTTTAAGTAATTCTAATGTTGGTAACATTATGCCCTCTATTATCCAGATTCTAATGAGGAAAGAAAAACAAATGCTTCTGGTAGCCTCACATGGACAATTCTTCCCCTGCTAATATCACTTCTTAGACTTAAGATGAACTTTGTTGACAGACAAGTGTGATGGTAGGTCTATGTTAAGGAGATCCACTGTTTTATTTCAGGACAAAGATAATAAGAAATCTTGATAAGCTCAAGATCCAGACCAAAGATGCTTTGAAGATTTCTGTACAACTTTAAGAGAACTAAAATTGCATTTGAAAGGTTGAAGTTAAATCAATATTTGCTTTTTTTTTTTTGCTGTTAACAGTTATCCATTGATACTGAAACTGCCCTCCATATGACCTGACCAAAAGATAAGCACAGAGCACTTTATGTCATCAACATCCTTGACAGTATTATAAAAATTAGACCTTTTTTTTTTTTTTAAACACTGCAAACTTTACCTTATGGGACAACATGAAAAAGGTTACACCATCTTTAAAGATCAAGAAATACAAGAAACGCTGTCACGCATTTTAAGAAAGCTTCCATTTACCAGACAGATCTGGGTTGCTCAGTCCAAGAGGACACTAAAAATATTTAACAAAGGTAATTCAAAGAACAGGTTAGTAATCCTTCTAAACTTTCCTAACTCAAACAGCTTTATACATGAAAGTGAAAACAAATACGTATATAACTCCAAAGCATACTTTCATTCAGACCTGTAACAAATAACATGTTTCTAGAATCCAGGTTTCGAATGCTGTTGGAGTTATTGTGACTGCATTTCAGGTGTGCAGTGGGTCAATCCCAGACAGCAGCCAAGCAGCAACACAGCCACTTGCTGACTCCCCCCCGCTTCCTGAGCAGGAAGGGGAGGGAACTGGAGAAAAAGAGCAAGAAAGCTTATGGATCTGGACAAAGGCAGTTTAATAGGCGAAGGAAAGACACAGGGAGGTGATGCAAAGGAAATCACTCGCCACCTTTCACAAGCAGACCAAAGCCCAGCCAGTCTCCAAGCAACTGCCACCTTGGAAGCCAACCCCCCTCTCCCCTTCTTCCTCTGCTTCCAATTTTCATTGCTGAGCATGACGTTATATGGTACAGACTATCCCCCCTGGCCAATTCTGGTCAGCTGTCACAGTGGTATGTCCTCCCAATCTCTTGACCACCCCATGCCTACTCACTGTAGCGGAGGCAGAGAGGGGGCAAAAAAGAAAACCTTGACATTGTGCACTGTTCAGCAACAGGCAAAACATTGGTGTGTTACCAATACAGCCACAGATCCAAAACACAGCATTGTACAGGCTGGTATGACGAAATATAACTCCATCCCAGCCAGACCCAGTACAAGGTGAAAAAGAACTGAATAACCAGTTGATGCTGAAGTGGCATCGCTGTTGGCTCCCTAGCTAGTCATTCACCAATCTTTCCTGAGCACTGAATAGTTAATAAGACACATTTTTATGCAAATAGGTCCACTTCATCATTATTTTGGATAAAACAAGCCCTAAAGTACATTGTAATTTCATTCTCATATTGAAAAAAAAAAATAAAAATGTTTTTTTCTGGTTACTTCAGAAAAATGAAATCATCAATGTACACAGACAGGTAGTGCAATCCAGCATCCATTTACTCCATAACAGCGGGGTGGGGCAGGTGGGGGGCTAGTGAGGGGAAGTAATTCCTCTAAAGATTTGGTTTGCTATTTAAAGGGTAAGCAGAGATATGCTTCAGAAGATTTTAATTAAAAGATACGTACTCAATTTTTCAAGTTACAATCAAATGCAGAGCACAGAGACCAATCCAAAGATATCATTAAAGGAAGATCTGAAAGTCTACGTGGAGTCTGAATGGCAAACACAAGAACAGGATAGATGAAGAAAGGAGTGAGAGATACTAGGAGCATTAAAATAAATTCCAGTCACTGTTTTTACAGGAATGCATTCAGAAAAAGTGTGTAAAAATACTCTGAAATACAATAAGGTACCTGAATTAGGAGAAATTTTAAAAAAAAATTTAGAGGCCCTAGTTTTGAAGAAAATTGGAAGCAGAAACGTAAGAGGCACATGGAAAAAGGACAACGGAAGGAAAATAAACCAAACTTTCTCATGCACTCCTTCTACTAAACACCTTCAATACAGTGACATTAAAAAGTCGGGCATGTAACAAAAGCGAATATTCCTGCCTTTCACACAACACTAGTATATCCTGAATGTTGCTGCTCGAGTGTAAGTGATCAATAGATCTGCAGGAGTCAAAAGGCATTCCAAACGGTGGATATCACATGTGCATAAAGGTTAGAAAATAAAGATCAATTAAAATGAAGAAAATAGGAAGAAACATCTTTGCAGCCTGACTCTGCCAAATTCATCAATAACAAGGTTTACTGCACTGCAGTAGATTACAAACCACTGATGTGGCCACTGTCAGACAGGAACTTCCAATGTCTACCCCTGAAATCTCCATTGATTTCAAGTGCATGAATATTTTATTCATCATTTCAAAGAAAAATATTTCTTTTCCAGTGTTTTAGTTCCCTTTTTTATCTCAATGCTGCTATCAGTGAAAAGGGTGTGACGAGCAGCATGCATTTGTTATATGTGATCAAATAAATAAGGCCTTACTTCAGCAAAGCACACAGCTCTCGCGCATTACGTTCACAGACTGCATCCAACAATCAAGGCCTGCTTTGGTATTGAAAAGCCCATATAAGTCATCTCCTAAGAGAAAGAAGTTTAAACAGAACTGGAAGACACTGTGCATCACCATCAGGAAGATGCAGCTTGTAAAATTTGACTCTGTAAAAAACTTAAATCTGTGTAAACTTAAAATTATCTTGTCTGTATTTTACAATTATATATATGCCATATACTACCCATTTACCATCAATTGTTCATTTCTGTTAAGCAGAGTTAAGTGTTCTTGACCCAACTACCTAGCTGCCGATTATCAGTCACTAATTTTAGGCCTAATGACTGGGAGAGATCCAAAGTGCTTCACTCAAGTATAATGGATTGTACTAATTAAGAGAATTGATTTTGTATTAAAAACAAACGATTCAAATATACCAAAGAAGTTTTACCTACAATTATTTCTTCTTAAAAAAGACATTTGTTTCACAGTAACAGTTAATCACACAGTCATAACACTTTTTGTATCTGAAATTCCCATGAAGTTTTTCCATCAAAATGAATGAGGAATTTCAATGCAGAGAATTGAGAAGAGCAACGACCATGCATCAGGTTTTCGAGCTTACTTTTATTATAAAATACACAGTTATTTCACTCTACAGAAAAAAAAAATTACATTCAAAATTTTATTACTTTATATTATAAAGTTATGCAAAATACTGATTAAAAGTAAATCATTATTTTTTGACTGCATAGGTGAAAAAGTGTCCAATATTTTGACATTCATTGGCATTGTATGAAGGCAGGCACACACAGGTACTATACAGTACTCTACTGAAATGGAGTTCTGCTTTTCTGTGGCTCTAGGACCAAGGCCTAGCTTTATTCATGTCTGAAAGATACATATTTCTGACATATCATTCAATTGCATGGTGGTCTTCTTCCAATAAGCTAAGCAACGCATTCTCAAATAACGACTACATCAAAAGTAGTATTTTAGAGAGTGCTCAGAGATGTTTATACAGTTGTTTATCATTACCTGTATGAACAACTTTTAAATTTATGCTACACATTTCAGCATTTCACACAATTTACAAGCATTTTAAAAATCTCTCTGTATATCCAAAGCACAATGACTAGTATTTAGCATTACCTTACTCTAAGCTTTAAGGCCTGCAAGCAATAAAGCAAGGAAGTATGGCACTGAAGAAAACGGAAGACGAGGGGGGAGAGTCCCATTAAAAGTACATATTCCTGTGTCCAGTTCTCAAAAGATTCATGTAGATGCTAAAGTGCATTTCTACAGATTTAATTCCTACTAAAACTAGCCACATACATATGTATCTGCAAGAAAAGAGCCTTGCCTATAACCTTTTACTGTAGTAACAATGCAGAGGAGAACGCTAGCAAAATCCTGTGGAATATCACTAGTTGTCTTAATACTAAATTTGAGGTTTTTTATTAAACGTATATTTCAGGACACTTAGGCTACATCTGTGATAACACAGGATTATTTAGATCATTTATTTAGTAGAAATCCAAGTCATTTTATACATCTCAAGTGTTCAATGTAATACTTTTTTATGATAGATTCCCTTGCAAAAAAAAAAAAAAGTAGCATTTAATTAAGCAAATCTTATGCCCAAATAGAACTCTCTAAATAATAGTTCTTTAAAGAATACAATTTACATGCAAAATACAGGACGTTCTATTTTGTTCAGTAATACAGTTACTAACCCGAAAGCTTCTTTTCTTCAAGAAGACGACCAAGATGACGAACCTGGACAACAGCTTTACAGTCCAGTCGAGTCTAAAGCAGCCTGATGGCGTCCACGAGACAACAGTACCCGCCAGCCAACAACAAAAAATCCCATTTTCTTGGGCATCCAGCCCACCCACGCACAAGTGTTGCCGCCACTCC
>VYXH01003451.1:928653-966528 GCA_013397275.1 Burhinus bistriatus
GTTGAAACACCTGCAAGATGGCAGGCGAGGGTATTTAAGAAGGGGTACTGAGGGTCGGGTTGTTGCCTGCTAGCCGTCCCTCAAGGGTTCTGACAGGACAGCAGGCCGAAGGAGGAGCTGTTGATCCCAATAATCTCTCTACGTTCCCCCTGATGCCACCGTGCTTTATTAGTATGTGGTGCGGGCATACATTTCACAAGGAGCACTTAGTTAAGTAGCACGGTGACATAGTAGTTGCATATTTTCAGATGCTTTCTATAAAATCCAAATTTGTCTTTAAATAAGCTGTTCTTAGTCAAATTTTAAGGGAGAAAAAAGGATTTTAACTGCCGGCATCTTGCCCTCTGAAAGTACCTTTAATGTCACTGCAGTATCTAACCTCTCTGCTTAAAAAGGAAACCATATTTAACATAGGGCCCAAAGTCTTTCCAGATGTCATCTTTAAAATGGAGCTTTTCAGTACATGACTTCCAAGTTAAACTCCGTTTTGCTGATTGTTCTGTTAGCATGGATTCTGTGTGATAAGAGGACCCACAAGGAAGTTCTATCTTCCAATGAATTCTGTACTGGAATGATTGGAACCAGAGCTTGACCTCTCCTTACCATTGTCTAGATATGAACATGGATCTTCAGGGCTATCAGATTTTGGAATAGACTCTTTAAGTCACACAAAAAGGAAAGAGAAAACTAAAGCTATCAGGCAGGGAACTTAGGGAAAAAGAATCATCTCAGCTCTTAATTTTTTCGTTCCAAAATGAGATGTTGCCCTCAGAGTCTGTTACATCTTTTGATCAGCAGTGTAAGAAAACACTGTTAACGGTGAAGTTTGGAACAATGTAGTTTATTGAACATTTTTTAAACTTGTAGAAGGTCTTCTGGCTGACAGAGCCTGTTGGGATTTCTAGAATGCTTTTGACAAAGGCTGTCGAAGAAACTAAGCAGTTATGGCGTAAGACCAAATGTCTTGGAAGGAATAACTGGTTAAAGATGGATCGCAGGGGATGGTAGTGAGTGTGCGGTACTTGTAGTATAGAGGTCACAGCTGCACTGCTGTAGCAATCTGCTTGGTCCTGCTCAACATACTCACAAGTGACTTGGAAAAGGAGCTGGGCACTCAAGTGACTGCCTTCTGATGATACCAAATTTTCCAGGGACTTGAGGACAAAAGCCCACTGAAGATCTGCAGAAGGGCCTTATGAGCCTGAATAACTAGGCAGATTACCTTCTGGATAGATGAAAGTGATACACAGTGGGGAAGAACATTCTAACTTCAAATATAAAATTATGAGCTCCAAACTCACTAGTACTGTGCAGGAGCAAAATCTTGGAATTACAGTGTGTTTCTGTGAAAACCTTACTTCACTATTTGATAGAGTTCAGAAAAACAAGCTGTATGCTGGGATTTGAAAAGGAACAGAGAACAAAGCATCCTTATCCTGCTGTGTAAATTCGTGTTTTGACCACATCTTGAAAGCTGTGTGTGGTTCTGAGTTCCCTCAGCTCAGGAAAGACAAATAGTAGTGGAAAAGTTCAGTGAAAGGTAAAAAGGATGATCAAAGGTACTTTGCTCTCAACTTTAACGTAAGGACCAACTAAGTAAGCTTCTGTCTGAAAAAATATAACTTTATATAACAAAGAGCTAAAAATCATGAGTGTACATTGTAATGTAAACAGTTACAGGTGGGAATTGTGTATGTGGATCCCATGAAAGCCACCAGGGACAACTTGCCCTTACTGACTTGTGTCAACTGCTCTGCAAACGTGATTGCAGTGTTACGGTGTTATGAAAATTCACTTCCAGAACTGTTATAACAATAAGTGTTTATAATATGAAAGTGCATGAACTTTGTTAATATCTATTAGTTCACATTGCACACTGCAATGTAATGAGGTAGTAGAATTTTACTGGAGACTTTGGTATTTGCTCATGCTCGTGTAAAACAAACTAAGCGACAGCCGGTCCCTGGAAGTAAGGACTTTCTTGGAAGCTTAGAGCTGACCATGAAGGATAAAGGGTACCCATGGACAACCAAGATAAAGCCAGCATCCTACCCCCTCTAACACATCTTTGAAACCCTCCCAGTGTCATCTGGCATCATAGGTAAGTATCTTTAGCAAGACTGACTCCAGGGACATCTGGATCAATAGACAAGCAGCAAGTATGCTGCAGAAATACAGTTGCTTTGCAAAGTTTTACTGTGATTCGTAATCGGTAGTGTGGGTCTTAGTGATTAGTCAAATCGTGTTGTACCAGAGTGGTTGAAGGGTACAAGAATCCTGTGTAAAACCACATTGAGGGTGACCCAGTTTGGCTGGCATACCTCATGAGCGTGAATTTACCCTTGTAATTCTATATTTTGTTTCCTGGCCTCTCTCCTTGGTTGGCACGGGCCAGTTGCAGATATTTGTAAGAGTGAGCTATACTTAGCAGATAGTTTTCTTCAAAACCAGAAAAATTTGAAACATTCCTAAAATAAAAGATTATGTTCTGTAACACAAGCTCATCTATCTGTATGTGAAACAGTCCAGAGTGCAGTAAATATACTTCATATCAATAAAATGGAATCAGTTATCTGAGACACAACACTAATTAAGCACTTTTAGCTCTTCCTTAGATATGTGTGGCTAGCTTGCTCTGAAGTTAGAAAGGCAATTGCCAGTAACAAATGCAAATAGATTATTCAGTATTTAAATAAGGCCAGACAAAACAACGTCATACAGAAGAGCCTTTGTTATGGAAAGCTTGAGAGTCAATTTGCATCTTCCTCTGTTTTCCAGCTACACAAATTCAGTCCCATCCCTGCATTTTCTAACCTTGCATTCAAAGCTACTCCATTTCCTTTCCCTGTCATGTGAATGCTGCCTTCTCAGAGATGAGTCAGGCCCGATCAGATCAGATCATAGCTACTCTTTCTTGCTTAGTCTCCAGCCCTGAACCTATTTAGACTACGAGAGAGAGAGTAATTCTGCTGCAGTTGCCATCTTATCACTCCCCTTTCATTTGCCATTTGACAGACTTCTTTGGTGAAGTCTGAATTCGCAGCTCTTGTGAGCTCTTTTGTTCCTTCTCAGTTTGTCCTGTGACTCACCGGCCCCGCAGTGATAGTTAGGCACTTGTGAGCATCCGTGCTGAGGACCCTAAAGGGAGGGTCCTGACTTAGTAATGGTGAGGGTTGTTACCTAGGTAGGAGATGCTCGTGGTAACGCCGCTGATTGGCAAATAGAAGCATCATCCAAGCAAGTAGCCTATTTTACTTCATAGTGGGTCCTAGTTTCTACAGCAAAGACATGATGCGCTTCCTGCATCCTTGCACCATTGCTATCCCCTGTGAGACTGGCCCTGTCATGTGCTGCGGAAGACCCACATACCAGGCATTCGCCATGACTCCTCTGCTGCTGCTGCCGCTTCTCCTGCTGTCAGCCTGCATTTCTTTCCACTCTCTGACAAGATTAGCTGAGGTGAGATGCTGATCCTGGTTTGTAGAGCCATGAGAGCCACAGGTAGATGCTGCTGTAGAGCTTCAACTTTGCAGCTCAACTGCGAAACTATGAAACAGCTGTGTTTGGAGAAGGCTCAGGAGGAAGGAGAATAAAGAGGGTGAGTAAATGGGCTACAAGATTAATCAGGTGTCCTAGGAGCTTTTCTTGGAACAGTTTTGCTTTGTATGTTACTAAATTCACAAGCACCCCCCAAAAAGGAAGAAAGCAATGCACTGGAAGACATGAGAAAACCAGCAGTGATAACTGTCCTGCGGGGTAAGGATGGCAAACTAAACTATATATATATATCTCTCTCTCTCTAAGCAAAGAAAAAAAACTTTATATAATTGATAACAGTGTGATCAGGCTAAAGGACATTAATCAGAATATATATGACATGGTATAAATGCTATAGCTGCTGTTCATTATAATTATCATTTACTAAATCAATAGTTCAAAGCTAGCTTGATAAGTAATTATTTTTATAGAGATTGATGTTACTCACCCATGTTGATGACTGTGGGTAGCTCTCTCTCAGCCTTGAGGGCTAACCTTGAGGGACATCCCCACTCAAGGGAGGGGTCCCAAACACGCTACTATGGAGGGAGTGTACTAGAATCCCCATCGTTCAAAGATGAGACTAGGGTTTTGTAGTATAAAGTGAACAACTGCCAGTCACTTGTTGCTAAGCCAAAACTTCTAGCTCAGCAAAACCCTTTATTTTTATCTTCTTCTTTTTTTTTTTTTCTTTT
The DNA here is from genome assembly GCA_013397275.1 of Burhinus bistriatus. Taxonomy (NCBI): domain Eukaryota; kingdom Metazoa; phylum Chordata; class Aves; order Charadriiformes; family Burhinidae; genus Burhinus; species Burhinus bistriatus. Next base: position 932,886 of record VYXH01003451.1, read on the forward strand.
TTTTTCCTTAGGAACATCTGTTTTCATGTCCTACCCTGTAGAATATCTGGTTTCACATCCTACCCTGTAACATTTATTCTTGGGGCTGCTGAGTCAGGCTAATCCTCAGTGTCCTTCAACACTAAGGACACTAAGTATGACCTCCCCACACACCTGGAAATTTTCTGCCAGAAAACTCATGCAAGTAGGGCGAAGTTCAAGACAATGTTCTTATTTGACCCCCATCTAGGCAGAGCATCCTGCTACAATGACCCAACTTGAAAATGAGAAAGGGCACTGTTTGGAGACATACAGAATGTCTCTGAGCCATTGCAGTACTCTCACATAAAAGCTTCTCCTATCCCCCTTCAAGACCCTGTCACAACTATAGTCAGGTGGATATGGTTTTTCACTCTATACGTTGCAATAATGCAGTAGCACAGTTTATTGAACTCTGGGAATAGAGAGGAAAGCTTGTTTGGGGTATGTATTCTGTGAATGCAATTTGTAGGTCTGAATTATGTTGAGTGGAACGTTTTGGCTTGCAGGGTGGAAATATACTACTTTGTAAGCATTCAGAGCACTTAGAAAAGAAACATGCAATCTTTGTTTTCTGAAATGTGCAAGCACTAACTGCGTACAATGACAATACTTGGGATTTAAAAAAGCAGCAAAAGAAGTTTCAAGTTTGAAAGTTCCCCAGCACCTCATAATGCAGCCTTGGACTTTGAGACTGAAGGAACCAGTTTAGTTGTTGCTTTGCATTTCTGCAGCTGATCTTAATTCTGTACAATACTTTCCCACTTTAAGTGGCTGAGCAAAGTGCATATATTATATGATGCATTCTAGAGGTTTCTTTAGATACAGGTTGTTGCTAATTACCAGAAGGCTCCCTCCTGCTATTTTGTTTGATTGGAGGACATTGGGAATATTAAGATCTGACAAGAGGGTCTTTTTACATTATGATTTTAATTTCTGTAGCTGTATTTTGAAAAGTGTTGCGTGGCTACTGGATGCTCAGGTTTTGCTGTAGCGAGCATACCACTACTGGTTATCTATTGCTCTCTAGTGGCCAACATGTAACCCTGCTGCTATACGCTATAAAGATTGCCTTCATGTTTTGCTATCAGGGTGTATTACTGTAACATTATAAGCCTGTCTGCAGACATTCACCTTCATTTTAAGGAAATTTACACTTGGAGCCTTGGGGAAGAAAAAATACAACTCTCTTGCATTTTTCTGTCTTCTCTTGCCCCAACATTTCTAATATTTCCACCAATGTCCCTATTTGTTGGTGACCTTACCAACTCACAGGTACCATCTCTTTTCTCCACCCTGAAACATTCAGAGATAAAGCCTCACTCCCCTATTCCTGAGCTATGTGACAGTGCCTCATTCTGCCTCTTGCCAAGCAAAACATGTTTTGATGGGCTAGTACCAAGCAAGGCAGAACATCTTCTAGTTGGATTAATGTAGTTGTCGCTCCTCCAACAAATGACAATGTTTTACAGTCTTACAGGGAACTCATTCTCACATAGACCTCTACTCATTTATCGAATTGTTTAATTTGGGAAACAGATTTAAGCATGAGGGTGAATACTGTGGGCTGTGTGATCACATAAGCCTTGTTCCCTTAGGAAATCAGGTTAACAGATGAAAGTTAAGGAGAAGAAGAAAGAAGCCAGCTGAGAGTATGGTCAGGGCAGAAAGTGGAACAAGGTTCTGAACTACTGGAGACAGGAGCTTCTGTAAAGCCTTTTCAACAGACAGACAATAAGCGATCATTAGTCTGGGGGTGATTTGGGCATTTCTGTGAAGGTCAGCATGCAAGGAGTACCTGCAAGGAAGAGAGTGAAGCTGAGCCAGAGACCCTTCTAGCTCTATGTTCCCTGTTTGTGGCTGAGCTGAGAAAAGCCCCTGAGGTAAGGACCCAGGGATGGCTGCTGTCAGCCAGCACATCTCCAGTGGCAGCCCCCAGGAAGGAAGCAAACGAGCAGTGGTGGGGATCCCAGGGCTCCCCAAAGCTTCCTGAAGGAGAACAGGGAGGAAATATGAAGCAAAAATTAAAAGTAGATCAACTAATTTAAAAACACAGAGTTACAAGTAACTAGTTCTCTCTCACCACTTATTTTTGTGGCTTGTAGCTATTCCTTAAAAACATTTGAAAGTACCTAAGGACAGAATAAGTTCCTTACAGCAGCCTTAGTCAAGCAACAAAATGTGTTCATGGTAAAGATGTATGCTGTAAACTGATACAGTAAGAGAAGTCTGAAATAGAGTCTTACATTTTACACAGAAATCAGAAAAATAGTGCTTAGCCAGATATCATTAACATGTCTTAATACTCTTTTCAGGCTTTTAATATACAGTCTGCAGGTTTACTAAAACAACAACTAATATATTTTAAGTGGGATAAATACTCTGCTAGATATTTGTTTCACTTCCAAATATACACACATGCAGTAACACAATCCATTACTACTGTATGGTGGTATAATCTGATAAAAACACACCTTGCAGTAATCCTGCTCAAACATCTCATGAACACCCAGTGCTTTCCTAGGAACCATTGCCAACAACACTGGCTTCTCAGGCTTAATTTATCTGTTTCAGATTCTCTAGGGGAGTGTTCATACAAGGAAAAATGGGGAGAACTGGGAGAAACAGAAGAGGCTTACCACACAGTGAAGAGCAAACAGGTGGTAAAGCGGTATTAGTGCTAGCTGCTGTGTGATAACAAAACTATATCTATTTTTCTTTAGAAATTCACTGTTTTCATATTTTTGTGAAAGCAACTTTGACCCACTGCAGTAAGGGCCTCATTCCTCCAACTTACCAAAATTTCAAAGGTGCCTTAGACCTCTTTTTTAAGTATTGTAACTATTACAAGAGTTTTTTTCAGATAATTAGCCATTCTGTGAAGCTTCTGTTTTCTCATTAGTGTCATGTCATCTATGGGGAAGTTAAAGACAGGTGAAAGATTATCCCTGTTAAATCTATGCATATTCAAACCCTGTTAAAGCTATAGAGGCATTAAATGACATTCCTTTATTTAAAATAATTTTTCCCTATGACTTTTTATGAAAGGGTCCTAGTTTCATATTAAAGAAGATACTCAAGAGTACATGTAAATCCAGAGGAACACTGCTCAGTGTGTGCCTTTTTCTTTAGAATAACAAGAAGGGCAAAAGAAGAGTTTGGGTTCGGTTTTGGTTTTCTCCCATAGCTCAGAAATTCGGATCATCATTATTGTTTGTGTTTCACTTTTGTATCTATGAGTTTTAACTCCGGAAAAGGTAAAGGTGATGAGTTAATAGAAGGAAATATTTTTAGTCATTCTCAAGCTTCTAGAGTGAGTAAATACTTGTTTCAGTCAAGCCTGAGAACTGCATACTGCCTCATTCTGGATATCCTCTCAAAATCATCATCTTTTAATTTCTTTTCTTAGAAAGGGATTAAAAGCTTATACCATTGCTGGCTTACATTTTTCCTGAACCTGTAGATTGCTGGAAAGTATCTCAGACATCTGATAGTTAAGGGTGCCAACGATGCTCGTGTGCAATTTCAGAGAGAAGAAGAGTGTAGTTTTTACGACAGTCTTCCAGCAAGCCTACTACTGTAGAACTTATTCCCCATTTACCGTTTGATGCAAAAGAGCCTGAGTTTTAGAAAACACTGCACAGTCACAGATTTTCCATACTTGAGACCCATGGGGTTTTAAAGTTTCCTGCTGCTATGGCTACTTTAGCAATAAATGCATTTAAAATACCCGTTTGATGACTCACAAGTGTCTGTTAAACTCTCTTTGTGGTGATCTACCACTTCCAGTGAAAGAGTCTCATTGCTCTTTTATAGTAATCATTCACTCTCTCCAATCTAATATTAAGGAACAAAAACATAATGTTTCAGATTTGTGCAGTCACAAAATAAATCTTAGCAAATTCCTTGATCTTCAGGTATAGTCCCAAGTGTAGTGAGAGGAAGCATCACATCACGTTACCAAACAGCTCCAAAATAGAGCCTCAAAAATCTTGGATATTCACAAATCTGAAAAACAAATTGTTAAGCATCAAATACAACATACCGACTACTATAAATTCTGGGTTATTCTCTCTACTGTTTTTCAGAAATTAGATCTGATAAATACTATCACACTTGTTCCCTATACACTACAACTATAGATATTTTTATTTTAAATGTTCCTGGAAGAGAAGGGTGGTAAACAATAAATTACATTAGATAAGGCTAAAAAATAAGTCTTTTTAGTATAACCACTTTCAGGCCCACATACTTAAATTTATTCTCTCCTCCCCTTTGGAGCTTTAAACCTCTCTAGTTCTATAGACAAGCTCAAAAGGCCAAACATAATTGATGCTGTGCAAGGGCTTGGATGAGTAATTGAGGGAGTCTCTTAGGCTTCAACATTTAGCTGCCTAAGTCTAGTTTGATGGCATCAGCCTGGACAGTTCAGAGAGCAACTCAAATTGGGAGAGAACCATGCTGGCAGAATATTAGATACCTGTTTTAGGACTGATATACCTCATTTCTTTTGCAGCTTTTACAAGCTACATTGAAACGAAATTGATTTAAGCAGCTCTTGATGCGGAGAGATCTAGATATAAATGTATTCTAAACTACAGTTACTTTTTTTACATATGTTTAGTCTTGTAATCATCACTGAAAAAAATGTGCACAGTTGTAGAAAGGATTTCTGGTTTTAAATAAAAGTCAGTTAATTGACTTTGAACAGACAATGGATGCAGCTAATCTTTTGAGTACACCTAATGATCTTATTTGGCTTTTTGAAGTCAATTTGATGTCTCAACAGGCATCCTTACTGGTATTTTTGGTTGCAGTAAATGATTTCATAAAATAATGAGGTTTGCAACAGGGAAATCTTTAGTCAAGTTAGAATTCCAAGACTAGAATACATTTCCTAGCAGCTGCAAAATGGTATTTTTTTCAAGAAAAATATAGTCCTCCAACTCTATTCCTGGAAACTGTTCAACATAAAGGGAAGCAACAACAATGAGATTCTAATGGAGGCGCTCTTTATGCTGTTAATTTATCATAGTGGATTTTATTCTGCACCGATATTACTAAGACATGTCCCTGAGTTAAAATTGATTAATTTCATTAAGTCCTTAAACAAAACTGTTCTTCTACATAAGATCTTGAGTTTAGACATGTAACTTTAAACAGTGGTTTTACTCCAGAAGCAAAGCACTAGTCTGGTTTCATGTTATTACTGGGAGTCCTGCCTAAAAAAACCCTAAAACTGTATAGCAATATTCAACAACCACCAATTTATTTAAATTATTACTAATTTTGGCTATTAAGAGCTCCAAAAATGGTTTATTTAAGGTCTTTCAGTTCTTATATATCTGGCCCCAAGACCTCATCTCCCTCTTCAGCTACCAACAGAACTTTAAAGCTCTTACCCAGCACCCATCACTGACGTATTTAATAACATAAAATGTTATATTGTTTGCTAGTACCTTTAACTATATTTCTTCAGAACTAAAATTAAGAAGTGCAAATGGTTCCCCCTTTTACATTCTGTGTCACTCAGTTTTACCAATATTAAATTTTTCATGTATATTCCTATTTTCTTTATAACAGATATCTATCAAGACATTTTATAACACAATTAGAAACATCATGAGGTCTGTATTCAATTTTGTATTGAAAAGTCAGTTGTTAACTGATCAAAACACAATACGAAAGTGTCCTCAGAAGTGGATTCCTTCCTCTCTGTCATCTTAATTCCAAGCTCCAAAGGCAGGATTCAAAATCCACTAAAGCTGATAGAAGTCTTTCCATTGATTTTCACTGGGCTTTGGTCAAGCTCCAGATGACCTAGATAATTATGTCAATGAACAAGCTGAAACTCATTGAATCTGCTTGTTTACAGAAGCAATGAAGCAGGTCAAAATTCTCATTTAGTCTCACTATACTGGATAGAGCACCAATGAAACAGCACACTACTAAAGACAGATTTTAAAGAGACAGACCTGAAACAACCTGCTGTACAAACATCATTTAATTACCTTGGTTCTCTGATCTTAATTTCTCCTGATACAATCTGCTACAAACTGAATGTTACCGAATTAGCTTGAGAATGCTATTTCTGTTCCCTATCTTTGTTTTCAATTATTTTTGACGTTGGCAAAATGTGTGCATGCACACAATGTTGTAGAGTGCAGTGCAAAGACCTGTAAACTTGAAGAGAGTTTTAGTCCATTGGTAAGACTACGTGGTCCTCTCAGACTGCCTGGGGAAATCTTTGCCTCCAGCTGCTTCTCTCTGCCCAACAGCCCAATGTCTTTGTGGTGTACCTTCCTCTCACGCACATGCTTCCATGTTTGAAGTCGGCAGGAACTGAACTGTCTGAGGTTTCTTCTTACTACCCCGACATACACACGTCTTCCTTAAAAGTGGATAGTCAGTTGAATTATTACATAGGTTATGTGACTTATAAAAGACATCACCAGTGTTTGGTATGCTAGTGGCCACATGTTTGTGTTCACAGAGTGAGTCTAAGCCTCGCTAGGCAGAGGAAGAGCTAGCGTATGAGTGAAACATGAAGTAGGCATTGCATGGTGTACACACTAGTTTTGAAACAGAAAATAACAAAGGTTGAAAAGACAAAATAATATATTTGTACACCATTTCTAAAAGAAACTATAATTCTCTCACATTAATAAACCTAAATGAGACTTCAGATGAGCCCCCCTGTGATAAACCATCGCAGCTTTGTTGTCTCCAGAGCAGTGGCCATTTGCATCAGGTCTTAGTCCAGCAAGGTAACCCAAAACTCAAAATGGTAAATTCCTCTGAGCCTCATGTGGTTCTGGTTGATGTTCAGCTCTAGGAAGGTTATCATCCATGTCTGCAACTAGTAAGTGTGTTTGGTGGTCTAGTCATAATCCCAGCATGAGCTTCAATTTACACTATCTGTCATGAGAAAAAAAAAAAATTGTTAAAGACTCCAATCCCTCCTTGCAGCACACATACAAAAAAAATTCTTCTACTGCAAATGCCACAAAAGTAGATACTAATTATTTCAGTATCAATTACTAAATATGTTTTTGCAAGTGGAGAAATTATATACATTCATGAAAAAATTTACATCAATTAAAAAACCCTTTTTGCTACCTCTTTTTCTTTAGCATAAAATTCCAGATACAATCTGAATCGGGTATAATGTTGTGTCAGTGCATTGACTTATCCACTGCCACCAGGACAAGAAATATTTCATAGAATCATAGAATCGTTTAGGTTGGAAAAGACCCTTAAGATCATCCAGTCCAACCACTGACCCTACTCTACCAGGTCTGCCACTAAACCATGTCTCCAAGCACCACATCTACATGACTTTTAAACACTTCTAGGGATGGTGACTCAACCACCTCCCTGGGCAGCCTGTTCCAATGCTTGATAACTCTTTCAGTGAAAAATTTTTTCCTAATGTCCAGCCTAAACCTCCCCTGGCGCAACTTGAACCCGTTTCCTCTTGTCCTATCGCTAGTTACTTGGGAGAAGAGATCAGCGCCCATCCCATTCCTTTCTTTCCTCTCTTATCCGTAGCCAAACATTACGTGTTGTGTCTTCAAAATTGCTGATAGCCTTTTTCCCCAAAGAGGTTTCTTCAGTGAATATTTAGTATGATAAGCAAGCAGTTAATGACAAATTTTGGTCAGAACACAACGTGTTTGTGGTGAAAGAAGACAGGGCAAACAGGGCAAATGCATTTCCTGCAGTTTCTGGCTCTGTGGCACTGACACAACAGAAGAGGAGTATCTCTATCCTTAAGGGACTGAAATGCACAAGTTAGGTAATGGCAGGAGAATTAGTGACAGCATAGAATTGCTTCATAGGAAGATGCTTGAATCTCAAAAAATAATGCAGCATGACCAAGTGCAGTTTGTCAGATGACAATGTTAGTTTTGTAAAAAACAAGAACCCAGACATTCAGGAAATGTCATACCTAGCACATTCCATATGGAATATACATGCTACTGAAGAAAAAGTGGATAGCTATGAAGGACTTCCAGGGAATGAGGTAAAAAAAAGTGGGATCAGAATACAGGATGATATATCTGATCAGGACTACCTTAACAGCAAAAAAAAAAAAAAAAAAAAATTCTGATGAAAATTTCTTTGTGAGAAAAAGTATAAGGACATTTAAAAAAAGAACTGCATATGGTCTAAGGTAGAAATCTTTGGACTGTCTTGTGTGATGAAAACCTTGTTGAATTAAAATATGTCTCTGAATAAAAAGAGAGGATATTAACCTTTTCTATTCAAATTAGGCAAGGCTTTGAAGCAGAATGTAAATTGAGTAGTAGCCTGGAAGCTTTGATTTACATCAAATAATTGGATATGTACTTTCAACATGCAAAGCCGGCAGCAGCTGAAAATGATCTGAAGCAAAACAAGATTTTCAAAATCATGACTGGATTATTGGTAACAAACGCCAGGAGTACTGGGAACAAAACCAAGAGTAAGAAAAGTGTTAAAGATCAGATGATTCACACAGGAAAACTTGATATATAAAATAATGGCCTCTCTGACTGCTATTGCCATTCAGGGAAAAAATCTTTCATTAGAATTAAGAATTTTATGAAAACATCAACTAAGTGCTCAAGTGCTTGGGTCAGACAAACAAATCAAATGATAGAAATGACAAAGACAGGAACAGAGAACAGAACAGGGAACATTATTTTTTTCTCTGTGAAACTCATGTGCCTGCATCTTGGGTATTTTGGGATGTTATGATTCTCCCATGCTAGGGACTAGAATGGGTTCAGAGAAGGGCAACAGGGATGATCAGCGTCTGGATCAGCTCTGTGAAGAACATGTGCTAGCATGCGAAAGAAACTGCTGAGAAGGGAATACAATAGAGGCCTCTGCAGCCATTAGCAATACAGAGAATAAATAGAGGACAATTGTTTTTTACAGTCCAAGAGACAGGGATATTATTCTCAAATAAAGCAAGCAGGCAGCAGATGCAGGGCAAACGACAAGAGGTGATCTTCCACGTGAGTAAATAAACTACAAAAATTCTAGTGTTAGTGTTGTTCATTGTAAAAGTATATATGGATTCAGTAAGTGATTGGGCAAATGCAAGAAGAAATATCCATGGAGGGATAAGTAGAGGGACATCACTCCCAGAAAATATCACTACAGGATTACTGGTTTTTGTACTCTGCACTAGGCATCTGCTGTTGGTTGTTACAGGTTGCTGGATTAGAAGGACCTTTCGCCTAATGTGCCATTTTTATACTGTTGGGATGCTGCAGTTACGTGCTAGTATCTTAAATTTAACTGTCAATATGCATCAGGTTGATGCACAACAGAAATGATCTTCCACCCTGTCAAAAAGAAAGGACAGGAGCAACAGAAAACTGTTGCAAGGGGTCAGTAAATTATAATTAAATAAAAAGCTATTGATGGTGATTTTACCATCGAGATCAGCAATAGGCATTTCTTAGATAAGAACAGGTTTGTTACGGTACAAGCAGGAGTAAGTTAAAAAGTGATATAACGAGATTGTAACTTAAAAGTCCAAAGGTACTTGGATTTCTTTAGCATGTGGGAATTTATTTTACCCATTGATACATGGCTCAGATATTCACCAAATAGCATCATTACTTTATAAATTTTATATCATATGAATACCTGACATATCTTTTTTATATTAATCCTCCATAAAACCATTTTATAACCCACAAGAACTGATCCAAAGCTTGAGACACTTTCATTGTGGGCTTTTGATATTAAAAAAATTGGAAGCTTAGAGTCAGAGGCACAAAGTTCCTTAATTAAGCACAGGAATGAACACTAGTGGTGTAAGTACTCTTTAGGAAAGTAACATATGAATGAAATGAGAAAAGCTCAGTGAGAAGGTCTGTCCAAAAAAGCAGTAGAATGACTGATGAGTAAGAACAATTCAGACAAACCTCTCTGTCCTTTAAAGGTTCTCCAAGAAGGCTTATACTGTAGTGATACTATAACGTTACCAGATGGAACAACTCACTCCTTTGATTTTACTGGGATTAAAGTGTATCCTTCAAATGCCACTGTCCCTCTCTGTATTTTCAATAACTGAATTCAGTTCCTTGGGTGAACTACTTTACGGGAGGATTTATTGTTAGCGTCGCCTGTCAGTGCGGCACAGCAATCCTACACTGATTGCTCCTCTGGACAATTACGCTTCCTTAGCCAGGCTGTGGAGGCAATAGGTGGGGGATGATGGACGGTGGGCAGGATGTTCAAAGGCTGCTATACCCTACGGAGACTGAACATCTTGGGCTTCTTCTAGTGTCAACAGTCGACAGTTGGAGCTGGGGTCCTTCAGAAGGAGCTTCAGAAGGGAGTGAAACTCCAATTTCACTACTTTGAATTTCTGTCTGGAGAGCTTATCTCTCTACACTGACTGTGCAGGGACTGTGGACAATGGCACTTATTATGCTAATATTGAGCTTGGGGATGCTACTTCCCTTTGAAGATCTGGCAGTGTGTGCCGTAAGCCTGCTGGATTTCACAGTAGCATTGCCAAAGCCTCCGGGAGCGCAGGCGGAGGGTAACAGCAGAGACCTGGCTCCACGCTGGGGTGTAAATACAAACCGAAGAAGGTCAATGACTCATCAGTGCGGGAATGCAGCCTTGGGAGCTGGGCAGAGCTGGTTTTAGGGCATCACAAAGAGAACAGAGATGTATCTAAGATATGTAAAATATCCCATATATAGAGAAAACACAGCAAAGATAACAGGGAAGTGTAAATAACAGTCACAGTCCCTACCAGGGAGCAAAGGAAGAGCAGAAATAAAGGAATTGCTCCAGCATCCTCTTTTCCAGTTACAGAGGCTGCGTCTGAGTAATGGCACTGCTTCACCACAGCTCTCACCTCTACCACTTTTAGTAGAGAAGGAGCACTTTCTGATTTGCCATCCCCCCACATTTTGCTCCTGTGATTCTGCAGTTATATGTGAAGAGTTTTCTTTTATCAAATAATCAGGTTAAGCACTTAAGTGTTTTGAAGAGCAGTTTGTGGCTTTCTGTTTCCTGTTCCAACTTTCCCACAGGACAGTGTGGTTTATTACTGCAGTGATTTATTACTAAAGCAGTGTAAAATAGGGTGCAACAGTCACGATGGTGTTCATGCACTGGAAATGTTTAACAGTTTAACAGTGATATTAAAATTATAAGATGACAAAGTGAACTGTGAAAATGCCTGTTAGAGGAGAGAGACAAAGATGAACAAATGACTTAATAAATCTCACCAGTTTTTTCATAGTGTTTAAAAAAATGACACTTGGACACCAAAAAAAAAAAAAATCCAGAGCAGATAACTGGATTCTACCTATCTAATGTACAATATTCACCAGGGAATGACTGTGCTGAGCTGTGAAACTGTCACTGTATTCCTTTACAGATGGAATATGCCATAGATAGTGTGTCTCATTGCTCGGTGAAGTGGGTTTTATTGCCTGCCTAAAAAGCTTCATATGTATCATGGAAAAGTCTTCCAGGTGAAGTAAAGTGAACCTTATTTCTTCCTGTATGACTATTCTGACAGCAGAGCAAAATATTCAGATGCTTCCTTGAACCATGACTGTCTTTGAAAGCTTTATTAGCTAAGCTCCTGGAAATTTCTTGCACACCCACCTCTGCAGCACCCATCGTTATTTCCCTTGTTATTTTCTTAAGGTTGTTTCTGGCACTATGCCTCATGTACACCTAGAAGCTTGCTTCATGTGAAGTTAACACTATTATTACCGCACCTTTCAAAGACAGGATCTGGAGTTCCGTCATCATGGTGCTAATAATCACCCTAAAGGAGGTGACTCCCATACCGTCTGTTCTCAGCTAAGAGCCAGTGATGCACTGCACAGATCAATCTGATTTGTATCTTTGTATTAAGGATGCTTGTCAAATACACAAACTTTATAGCTCATCAGGTACACACACTTTGCACTGGAGTACAAGTTGTGGAAAGTTTACTCCTTTATTAAGAAGCAACATGATAGGTCAATCAGGTGCAGGATATATCTGCCAAAATGACCTCTGTCGAAAGAGATGAGACAGTCCTTAGTTTAGGGGAGGAGTTTCAGAGCAATCTCCAACTGTGTTGGAGATTAATAAGGAGAACTTCAAGAAAGGGACTGATGAGGGAGATTTGTTCTGATAAATGTAACCGTTGTCATAAAGCCTGGATGAAGAGAGACTGCGTGGGCCAGCAAAGAGCATACAATATGTTGGCTGATTGCAGGCAGACTAGATTTCATTTTTTGTATAAAAAGATTAAAGCACAGTTTTCTTTCATTTTTTCACTGATGCTGTTTACAAACACTTGTAAGTATGTAGCTGTCCTGGCTATGTGAGATGTTGTAAATAAATACTTTTCACTCCACTTATCTTAACCTAAATCAAGTGAAATGGAGTGTCAGCCTTTGGATGATATTACACAACTTTAGCCCTGCGGTGGTTATATTCCTTAAAAGTAGGAAACTGGACTGTGCAACGAGGACATTTACCAACAGACTGCTGGGGATATTCAAATGGTAATAGGATGTTTTTTCACAGAAGTTGCTCAGGCCCATTTGAGGTCTAGGATCACATGGGTCAAGAAAGACATTTCTTCTGATGGTCAGCTGAAACTCTCTGGGCTAGTGTAATACACTGAGGACTGTGCCTGACACCCAGCAGTCCCTAGGCTATATTTAGCAATTGCAAGTCCTTCATACAGCTCAGCACACTTCATTAATTGTGAGAAAGCATTAAGAATTCTTCTCCTGCCTTCTATACAGTAATCATTATGATACTCATGACTGAGTTAATTGCAGTAAGCAGTCATGATTTTAATACTTATCATATCACCTCTTTAAAAGAAGTACATATAAGCATTAAATAATATAGCTACATAGTAACAGCACTTGAAACAGAATTCAGATATCTATGCTAAAATGCAACACAAATAATAGGTAATGAGAATGTAGGCAAAAAATTTGTTACATTTAAATTAAGGTACAGTTCTTATAGCTCTAGTTAAACTAAAACCATACAAAAATATAAACAAAGCTAAAATTTCCCGTTGCTTCCTATTTTAGGTGGAACTACAACCTGAGCTTAGCATATAAAAAACACAATAGAGCATGTGCCTCAATCAGGGATATATAAAAGAAAGAGAGTGGACAAAAGAAAAGAAAAGAGCTGGTGTGCTAAATTTAAATGACAGTTGTGGCATATTTCTAATGGTGAACAAACTAACTCAGAACAGAAACAGTCTAAGAACATCACTATTCAGGTACTTTCATCATGTTTAACCTTTTTTCTTCACGTGAAATAAAAGACTTCTTAGAAAAGAGGCAGTTAAATAGGACAAAATCCTTTCATATGCTTCATATTGAAGACGAAAAGAACCTAAGTTCTAGTAGTTCATAAGAAGAACACACTAATACATTATAAGCTGCGTGCTAATCAATAGGAAAAAAAATATTTGCATGGATAAAGGTCATATCCAGTCAATACACAGCCAAATCCTTTTGAGTTTCACCTTATATTTTGAATAAAGTAAATACAATTTTACAAATGTGTCCCAGCTCACACACGGTTGAAAAAAGGCAGGAGAAATGGTGCAGAGTGGTAGTGGGCCACAAGGATGCTTTCTGCGTGCACCTCTGTCACTGCGCTGCTGTGTCCTGCTTCTGCTGCAGGCTCTTTGGAGGACAGTGAGCCCACCCTTTTTGTTCCCTGTCTTCACATCTTCTTTCTGGTTTTATTGCTGTGCTGCTGCTCTGACGGATGCTGCTCAGCCCTGCTACCACAGCATTGCAAAGTGGTTCCCAGCAGCGCAGGACCTAACAGGCCCGTGATGTGAGACGCAGTGCACTAAGTATTAATAGAATCGCTAAACTATTTTGTTATGGCTCCAACGAGGATATTTGCTAAAAGCTTCCTCCCAGTGATAGACTGCCATAGTGAAGGCTTCAAATGTATCAAAACGGTCAGCCAGCTGTAAATAACAACCAGTTGCATTCAGTGAGTCAGACCAGTGTGAAAATACAACTTGAGGAATCTATTTTTGTTTGGAATAGAACAAAACCTTAACCATAATTCTGTCCAAAAGATTAAACTGAAGCTGCAGTGCATTTGAAAAAGAAATTTGGGTTGCTTTTAAATACAGGTTGAATATTGAAAACCTTCCTGATGAGGACAAAATGTCAAATAAATGTACATTTGCAATCAGGACATAGCTGTAGAAAGTTGCCACAATTTAAGTCACTGACTGACGTCTGGGAAGTAAAACAGAGAATTGAATTACTTCCTCAAAGAGGAGACTGGAATGAGAAGTCAGTGTATCAGCATCTTCTGCCTGCTCCCCAACAACCCCAAACAACAAATAATGGCTCAAGCATGAGGCAAAATTTGCAGTTAATGACTGATGATTGAAAAAGTGAAGAACAAATCTAAAACTCATGCAAAATGAAGCTGAAACAGAGAATGCACTAGTTGAGGTAGATGGTCAAGAAGATACAGATTAGCATCACAATGACTAACTCAAATGGCAGCAGTCAGTTGATCTGTGGAGGCCAGGGATGTAATACTGGAGGGAGATTGTTCCTTTGCCCAGAGAGCTGCAGATAGAGTTCCTGATAAAGCAATACAACTTTTAAAAAACACCAAGTGATATTTATAGTAATTAGAAAATGTAAATTATAGAGCCTGATGTTAGATTATTCTGCTAGACATCAGGTGATTTATAACATGCCTGAGCTACTTCTGAACCTCCAGAACTCCTGGCAGAAAACGGGCTTGCCCTGGCAGCAGCAGGATGGGATGTGTTACCAGCTGTACTGGAGCCTGCTAAAATAACAGCAGAGATTTTCAGATGGAATAGCTGACCTTTGGTCACTCTTATAATGCTCTATTAAAATGCCAGCTAGAAACATCATATTGCCAAATCCTTACCAGCTTCAATGAACACAGCAAGAAAAGAAAACTTGAACGGGCATGTATATAGACGAATATGAATTTCTGCTACCAAAAGAGGTAGAAGTTAGAGTAACATGACCTTGACATTTTACAGTTGAACTCCTCCATGAACGTGTCTACATTATACTTTATTTTTTCGTTTGATAAATGCTGAAATCCTTCTATTGTTGGCAGGTCTGAACCTTGGTGAAATGGAGAATTTGCATAGAAAGAAGCAGATAACTTAGCAGAGGTACCGTTTTAACCTTAGTGGAAAACAGAAAGTTAAAAGGAGTAATTTTTTTTCTGAACTTTGACAAGAGCGTTAAGATATGTGGTATTCCTTTCTTAAAAAACTTGTTTGGAGAACTGCCATCAGAATAAGTTTTTCTACATCATTCTTTACCAATAAACAAACATTTGCAGCACTTAATGCAGTTAACAAACAAGACTAGTTCCTCCAAACTGGAATTCAAGATGCCTTTTATTTTCCCAGACCTCCTACCCCCAGCCCATCTGGAACCCATTCTGGCTCCGTGTTCTGGAACATATAATACAGCTATTGATTAGCCATTTCTTAAAACAGCACCATTTGCAAGACAGTAGTAAGTGTCTCTTTCACATAAGGTTATATATTTGCATTAACTGATTTTTCAGAGTTATGCAGGATGGATTTGTCCAGTTCTTTTCCTGGAATCAACAACACTCAGAGAGTTCGTTACACTGCAACGCTCAGCTGAAATGCTGTCCAGGATTTTAATTTATTCAGGGACAGTATTTTAGTTCTCAGTTGTATCTTTGAATCTGGCATTAGCAATACATCAAACCGTGAGATTTACTTGCTTCTTAATAAGGAAAGATAATCTCTATCTGTCCTAAATAATTTCAGAATAGTAGAAGTTATTACTACGATTAGTCTTTCCTTTCACATGACTTATAGTCTGTTTTCAGGCCCAGGCTAGGCAGAGTTTCTCCATAGCCTTTGAAGTCCAGTCCCTGTCTTGTCATAGGACTGTGGGTGGATTTGGCTAGAAAACTTCTGGATGATAGATATTGTAGTGTAATCTCATTCTGAAAACACACCAAAAGTTTCTGTCTAGTATTCCTCCTCTTGTAAATCCCCATCTGACAGTGAGGATTTTCAAACTACTATTAGCCTTGCCAACAATGTGTTTTATTCAAATATTTCGTCAGTTAAAGGAAATTTTATTCAGATAATGTGAGTGATGTGAAAGCTAGATCCCTTGTTAGACTCCTTTTTAAATAATTTCCTCTCAAGGCAGTGAACCAATGTCTCCTGGATGTCACGTCCCTCTTTAGTTCCAGCACAGCAATGAAACACAGAATTGCATGTATTAGTACCAGGAAGAATCACAAAAGCTGAAGTTGTGGGAAACTAAAATACCAAATTTGAGATCCACCAGCTGCTTTTTCCACAGAATGACAATGCAGTCTAGTTCAGAGCTCTTTTCTAAAAGCTCAGCCTGCCATTCCTATAAATGAAAATAACTTACATGCTGCGCTTGTAGCAGATTTCTTGTAAATGGCCTGAATAATAAGCACTCTTGGGACAATATCTCTGCTTAAATTGTTCTTGTGTGCCATGGACTGATTTCTCAGCATTGCAGTTCTTGTGTTTGTGTGGCTGTTTACTTACTTTCCCTTTAGGAGAAAGGGAATGAGCATATGCTGTGGCCTCAATATGACACAGGCAGAGCATGTTTCAAAAACCACATGCGTAATCTTTGTGGAGAACTCACAGATGCTGCTATGAGGCACAGAAAGCTGGTTTCCTGCTAAACGGCATTATCTTGTCCCACAGGGCAAAAATAGAGAGGCAGGAGAAGGGAAGAGAACTGTGAGCAGCTGAATCTTTCTACATCCTTCTTCATTATTTTGCTATGCCAGAGGCAGGTAGCTGACCCACCTTGGGTAGGTGGCCCAAGTTCCGGAAGAGTAATTGGCAAGATGACTTTCGCAGACCTTGACTTTGCAGATGATGTGGTAAACTGGAAGAACATCTGAAATTCTTGAATACTTGAGTGCAGACTGCCCTGGTAAGGTGGTCTCATCTCCTCATCTCATCTCCTGAGATGAAACCAGTTACATGCAGGTACAACACTGCTCCTCTAAGGCCTGAAATCGTGCCCTCCTGTTCAGCATTTGCATTCCTCAGCTACAACCGCCTCTCTATCAAGACTGAGTTGCAATACGTGTCCCACGGCTTTATCACGTATAGTTGTGGCTTGGAAGGTAAACTGATCAAGGGGTGTTGCTGTCTTCTGAGGACATTTAGCAACTGCTTAAAAGGCATCTCACTGCATCTTGTGCCCATGTTCAAAATGGCAATTGTATTAGTGTCAGCACTGCATAAAGGATGTGGTTCAGAGCAATATTCAAAGCTTCCCAAAAACATGTAGTGAAAAAGCACAAGAAGGAACAATGCACTGTCAAGTCACTCAAGGTTTTTGAGAGAATAATTAATCCTCTGTCCTTGTGAGACCCCTGAACACTGACTGCAATTTCTTAAAATTATTTGTCTTTTTACAGCCTTTTGAAACTTCAAAAGCCTCTGTCAGTCCTTCTGTGAGCCTCACAGAATCAGGACTCACCATTTAAGAAGCACTGCTGGGAAAATTCCCCTTTTGATTATATGCCTGGAGAACACAGAGGAATAGTTCCCCCAGATATACTCCAACACTGGCAATAAGCATCTCAGAGCAGTGCAGGTATGTCACACACATCGGTGGCAACACTGTGCAAGCAGCGTCTGAAAAATGGTCTGAGCTCCCCCCTGCAGTAGAACTCTTCTAATTCAGCCTAGTCCAAGGGGCTTTGGGCACAGTGGTTGCTGCTGCTTGGTACAGTAGTGACAAGTCCTGAAACAGGGCTCACATATGTATGGGATTATTGTTCACTTTCTGTCTGAGGAAACTTAGGGCTAAGGCAACAGAAGAAATAAGGCAACATTTAATGTAGACAGCTGTGAGCCTGCATTTTAGTGTGTTTTTCAAAATTTAAACATTCAGGAGTCATTCTTTACCTTTACACTGGCAACCACTTCAGTTATGTAGGGTGAACTACCTTGGCATCTTGAGTATTTGAGTTGTTAATTTTACAGAACAATCCCTTAACTCGCGGGGACTCAAATCTAAATACATAATACTGGATCTACAGAAGCTACCTCAAAATCTATGCTAAAATCAGTGCCAATTATTCCTGAAAAAAAGAAATTGGTTTGATTCAGTGTTTAAAATACTGTCTCATAATAACACGTAGAAATTTAAAGCAGGCTGTGCAATCTCATCAGTTGGACTCTATGCACAGGAATCTTGGGGACTGTTTCCCTCTCTCTTATGGGCTTGTTGATTAACTTGAGCAAATCCCCTCATTGCTAGTCCTGTGTCATCCACAACAATGCCTGAAATATTAAGTTGGATACTGCCAGAAAAAGGAGCAGTGTGTAAGAAGGTTATAGGTATTTTAATACAGAAGACACTTCAATGAGAAACCATATATCCTTCCAGAAACCACAAATGTACCTGATTAGAGTTCCTCAGCTCCTCAAAGAGCCAGCTAATCCTGTGCATCAATACCTATCGCTGCCTCTCAAGTTGAAAGTTTGAAAAATAACTAGCACAGGTAATAATTATTCTGCATATGGTGAAGATCTGACAAACAAAAACAATACAGCGGACAAAATTCCATTAAAACAAAGAAAATGCTCTGTAGCAACACTTCTCTGGTACTCTTTCTATTTTCTGCTTGACAGAAACATATTGTACCACCATATGTCAAATGGGGACAAAAAGACTGAACTCCAAATTTCTTTAGGGTATCTTTCAAAAAGTAAATATGCATGGAGTGTTGTAACTTCTGATCACACCCCAATACATAGAGGAGTACAGACATGAATTAAGATCTTCCCAGTCTACCCATGAAATTCAGTAACAAATTTTTACATGATCAAGGATGTGACTCATGGAACAAAACAGTAAATATGTGCTTAGAAACTAATTATAGCTACTTGCTGTTTTGACTGGCAATGAAACCAGTCTTGCAGTCACCTACTGTGCCTGTTCAAGCGGGCAAGAGTAAAATTTTAGACAAACTTAGTTAAACACTGTATAGTCTGAGAAACATAAATAAACAAGTAAATGGGGGAGAATACTGAATCAATTGCATAAAGAGATCAAAACCTTCAACAGATATCATGTAGAAAGACATAGATATGCAGATGTATTGGATAAATATATGTATGTATGCATATACATGTATTTAAGTAAATCACCATGGCAAATTGGTCACTGTTTAAAATACACAAAACTATAAAGGAATCAGTGTCTTTAGAAAACTCAGATATAAAACTAAGACTATGAGATAGGAGAAATTAAGATAAACAAGAAAATGTTTCTTAGGCCAAATAGCTTTACCAAGAAAGCTTGTAGCATGAGTTCAAAAGTTAAAAATCGTAACTGAGGGGTGGGGTGGGTTTTTTACATCTCTTTGAGAA
The DNA here is from genome assembly GCA_013397275.1 of Burhinus bistriatus. Taxonomy (NCBI): domain Eukaryota; kingdom Metazoa; phylum Chordata; class Aves; order Charadriiformes; family Burhinidae; genus Burhinus; species Burhinus bistriatus. Next base: position 952,357 of record VYXH01003451.1, read on the forward strand.
ATGACACTATCCTAATGCTTGCACCAAATTCAGGATAGGACTGACAGCTATAATGCCAACCAATAAAAAAGAAAAAAAATAGTAAGCTTCTGATTTGTACACTTGAAGAATGTTAGGTATCATGACCAATAAAGATCAAGTACAGGATTTCTACTTAGAAACAGAGATTCAGAAAAACAAAATGACAGTCTGAAAATGAATCAAATCAAACCTCTTTAACAAATACAGAAATCGTATATTGTCACGTCTATAATCTCAAATATAACCCATACGACTATAGAAAATGGATTTGATTGTGACAAGTAACGCACTCTGCTGTTTATTCATTGTTTAAACAGAGGATGCATAAAATGGAGCATGACATGATGCGAGAAACTGTCACAATGATGGCAAACCTACAGTTAGACCATCAAGCCTGCTTGAGCCAGGCTTCAAGACACTCATGTATGAGTCAAATCTGGTCTTGTAGTTCTGTGGTTGCTCTAGTGTAACAGTTAACCATAAAAACAAAAGAGTAAAACATCTTTTGAGAAATCTAATCCTGGACATGAAATAACCCTGCTACTGTGGCACCTTGCTAATTCAACTTGCTCCTCAGGTTAGATTTTTAATGAGGAACAATGCTTCTTCACGCTTCTGCTCCCTGAAATACCATTCTTATTTTGCTGAACTAATGAATAACTAATGCTGAACTAATAACCCCATGCACCAGTACTGGTTAGGGGCTGACCTGCTGGAAAGCAGCCTGGTGGAAAGGGACCTGGGAGTCCTGGTGGACAACAGGATGACCATGAGCCAGCAATGTGCCCTTGTGGCCACGAAGACCAATGGCATCCTGGGGTGCATGAAGAAGAGCGTGGCAAGCAAGTCGAGGGAAGTTATCCTCCCCCTCTACTCTGCCCTGGTGAGGCCGCATCTGGACTACTGTGTCCAGTTCTGGGCTCCCCAGTTCAAGAAGGACAGGGAACTGCTGGAGCAGGTACAGCAAAGGGCTACGAAGATGATTAGGGGGCTGGAACACCTTTCTTCTGAGGAAAGGCTGAGGGACTTGGGTCTTTCTAGTCTGGAGAAGAGAAAACTGAGGGGGGATCTTATCGATGCTTACAAATACTTCAAGGGAGGGTGCCAGGAGGATGGGACCAGTCTTTTTTCAGTGGAGCCCAGTGATAGGGCAAGAGGTAATGGGCACAAACTGGGACATAGGAAGTTGCATCTAAACATGAGGAGGAACTTCTTTCCTTTGAGGGTGGCAGAGCACTGGAACAGGTTGCTCAGAGAGGTGGTGGAGTCTCCGACTCTGGAGACATTCCAAACCTACCTGGTCGCCATCCTGTGCAACCTGCTCTAGGTGACCCTGCTCTGGCAGGGGGGTTGGACTAGATGATCTCTAGAGGTCCCTTCCAACCCCTGTGATTCTGTGAAAGGCAGGCTACCCAGGAAATCAGATCGGTGATGTGTAGTATTGCTCTATAAACAGCAGGTTTGTTCCTGGATTAGCTAATAGGGGTCTGCAGAAGATAATAAAGAAAAATAAATACATTTTCAGGTTTAATTCCACTTCAAACAACTCTCCAGTGCCAGAAGAAAATACTTATGGGCTTGTAAATTGAAAATTATATGGATACTACAAAGAGATTTCACCATTAGACCAGGAAGGAGGGATTGCAGTGTTTTATACACCTGTGGAGGCACTGCACTAGCTTGATGCTAAAGTTGTCTCAGACTACACTACAGGGTGCCACATCTCCAAAAAAAGCAATAGATTATTCATATATACCAGAGTCTACGGTAACCAGTTAGCGATTATAACTGTGGGAATAATGACTGTGGCAACTATGACCACATTCCCCTTCCAGTCAATCATAGTGGTGTACTATGACAGGAAAGATGCATTTTTTACATGCGATAATGGTTAATGTGAGGGATGTTTGGCGAATCCAAATATGTATGCTTTGACTTCAGGCATCTTTGCGCCAGAGGCTACTAGCTAAAACGCATTCTGCTCCACACTGCTCCTGGATAATAATAATATGAGTTAGGATTCCTGACTACTCGTTGGGACAAAGATAGGCTACATTTAAAGTGATGAAGACAGAACTTATATTACTCTCTGTTGTTTGCTTAGAAATCTTTGGATTTTTTCCATGTACACAGTTAGAGCTACTTAGCAAGACATGCTCCCTAAAAGCGCTGTTGTAGCATCCTCTCTTTCTGTTCATCTGTTACAACACCAGCTATCTCAATGATTGTTAATATGCAGGCTACATATTGCTCATGGTTTACAAACCAGTATCTTATTCTCTCTGTTAAGGTTTTTACACATCCAAAGGTTGTAGGCTACAGCCACACTGTAGTGTTTGGAAAATGTCCTGTTCCAACCAAGTGTGCGTGAACAGGGAGTGCCTAGACTGGTCTTCAGTACTTCACTTTTGTATCTTGCACCTATCATCTGTGTGCCACCACCAGTTGACATTTTGTTAGCTTATATTGGGAAAGAAAAGTATTGTGGGCAACCCAAGTGACCATGCTGGCTGGACGAGTTCCCTTCTATTTTTTGCATGGGAGATATCTGGCATCTCCAAAGATGAAAAACTCCAAACTGAAAAAGGACACAGTCAGAAACTCTTCACTTTTTTAAGAACACCTGTGTCTTCACTGAATTAATGTCTTGCCTTTCCAGAGTTGCATTTGAAACATGAAACATGCGTCATGGTGTCATGAGCCATGACAACAGAACTCCTGGAAGTCTTACACATCTTCATCCCATGTACATCGATTTTCACTATGGGAGTTATGCAAACATTTCTTTACACCTGCCTTGCCAGTTTCTTTTACCTTCTTCCCCAGCAATCCAGGGCATGAAAAAAAAGAATTAATTAATTAATGTTTTATGAAGATAATACATTTTAAGTATAATGCCTCAATTACAAAAAAAACCAGCAGCCAGTACAGAAACATCGAGTGCTGTAATAACACAGATTTATCCTCTAAATGTCATTTATGAGTAGTTTGTCCATTTTTACAATATTAATAAGCAATGCTACAATGGATTTCAATATAGATAGCTTTCTCTAAAAGCATTCAGAATATTTATATTTACCAAAATATAAGATGGCACATGGCACACTTGTGGAGATGCAGTACTTCAAAAAGAAGTGAACAAGAGAAGTGAAATTATTACCAAAGTACCAGCGTAATTATTATATACAGGAATAGAGCTATCGTCAGTTTGAGTGAGGTATGATTAAATGTACCACAGATTACTATGGATGTTTACACATTTCCATACTATAAGATGCAACAACGGCAAGGAATGGAGTCCAAAGGATACTTCTTCAACTATTTTCAAATCAAGCTTGTAATACATAACATTATCCTTTACTTCAATATGTTGGACATGTTTCAGACAATCTGTGAAAGAAAAAAGTAGCAGTGGCTTAGAGATATCAGTTACTGAATACTCTCCAGTGAAAATATACACATCATTCTTGTGCAGCTTTTACCTTAGAACTACCAACCCTGATATAATTAACACCCAAAGCTCTAATTAATCTCTCATTCCTATTTCATATGGCAATGCAAATCCCCTTTCCCCGTTGGTCAGGACGCAGGATTCTTACCACATAACCATTTTTCCCCATGTAAGCTAAAAGTGGTCTCCCTCCACTTTGATCACTGATTTTATAGCGAATAAATCATAATGTCAGCCCTACTGGTGGGTTTCTGGGCATACACTAAGGAAGGGCACAAATGAAGAACAGTGTTTATGACTGGCCAGCTGCTCCTTTGCTAAGCATCAGGCCCACCTAGTTTATTATTTTCTGGATCAGGGAGGAATTAGTCTCTTCCACTCCCTTCCTCCTCTAGCAGACTGGCCTGATTTCATCCCCCATGAAGCAGGAAGGGATTGAGATACGAGGTTTCTTCTTGTCAGTGGAATGCTGCTGCTGTGCAGTAGGTAAAAGGACCCTCAGGGGCTGTGACTGATTTTATGAGATACATGGAAATTCTTACTGTAATCCATTGGCTTGCAGTATTTCAGGCCTGTCTGTTCTCAGTCACTAGTCTGGTATAGCAATAGTCTTTGTGTGGCTAATTTTTCTCCAACATTCCCAGCTGAGATGTAACAAACAGATTGGTATTTTGTGAGACCTGAAAACAACGTAGCTGACACTGCAGGATGAGATCAAAGTGAACTTTAAGGCATCAGGGAGAGGGTTGAGAATAAAGGAAAAGAGAAAGGGTAAATGAAAAAAAAAAAAACCCAAACCCAAAGCCAGAAAACCAAGAGAGCCCTAAGGGCCCTAACAGGCTTTAATTGCCCAGACCAGCAGCACCAGGGACCCAAATCCACCGTCCTGGTTTGAGCAACACAGGAATAATTTATTTTCTAATGCTTGGGAAAACTGTACTTTTAGAAGACTCTAGTGTCTGAACTTGTGAAAATATTTACTTTATAGCCAGCTATGGTGTGTGGGTTTCAAGGTCTCAGTGGTTTTGAGCGTGCCAGGTGCAGGGATGAGGAGGAGCGAGACCCTGGCACTTGACCCAAGCTGGCCAACAGCATTATTTCATACCATGAACATCACATTCAAGATAAATTAGAAAGTTTGCTGAGGAGGGGGGCTCTCCCTTGATGGTGGCGATCCAGAGAACTTCTTGCCCCAGTGCCAGACCCCTGAGCCCTTCCCTTCCTCCCAAAGCCATAGCGCTCACAGTGTCTGACATTTGCTGCCCACTGCTGGGAGTGCACAGCTTCCTACTGATAGAATTGGCTGAGTATAATCCTCGTGTATTTTATACTGGTATCGGGATCGCTATTGGTTCTTTAGTCTTATTACTGTTAATTATCTAGTCTTATTCTATTAAATCTGTTTATATTTCAACCCCCGGGTTTCCTTGTTTTCTTCCCTATTCCCCCTTCCTGGGTGGGGAGTGGTCATCAGGCAACAGAATAATTGTCTAAATGACAATAAATTGTTGTGGGTTTCTCAAACCATAACACCCATGCAACCAGGTTTTCCAGTTCAGCTCAGACCTGGGCACCCCATTCTGCCTGAGCTACCTTGTTAGGTGTGCCTGTCTCTGGTCTCATCTCCTTTTGCTGCTCACCAGACACCCAGGCTGGTCCTTGGCCCTGGTTTGTTGCTTGCTGCTTCTGGGACTGTTGATGGACCCTGTCACCTGGGACTGCCCCCCTTTGGTGAGGGCACAGCCTCCACAGGTCTGTGGAAAGGCAGCAGGAGAAGCAGCATCACTAGGAACACTGTAAGCTGGTAGAAATTATCTGTAACAGGAAAGGAGTGATGGGGAAGTGAGATATAATCAAAATAACATTATTTCTTGCTTTTTGTAGGTGTATTTCTTGCAAACTAGGCTGTTTATTTTGTTATTTTTAAGAAAAAAAAATGTGTAATGAAGAAAGAACATAAGGAAGCTTGTGATCGTTACTGGGCCTACCATTCCTTGGTTTATTTTAAAATTTTAGATTTTTCTGGATCCAGACAAGATGAGAAGGCATTTATAATTACTCCCTGAGGTCAGCAGACAAGGATATAAAAAGATCCTGGAATTCAAAGGTAGATTTTTTTTTTTTCCAAATAATACTTCAAAACCTAATTACTGTATAACAGAAGGCAGAGTTGATTTGTCTACAGAGCAAAGACATCTCCGCCACAAATATTTCTATCAAGTGATTGCAGAGTGCTGTTGTTTCAATGTAAGCCCATCTGCAAATACCGTGACTAATAAACTGGGGCAATTGCAATTATATTTGAGGAAAGCTGTACAACCTGACAATTTTGTGGATGGTTTTTTCCACCCCTCCAGTATTTGTCCCCACCCATAAGCAAGATACAAATGATCATTTCAAAGCCACAAAGACAGACTATATTTAATTTCACAAAAGGTATCAGTTTGTATAGTCTAGCAAATCTTCAATGTCAATAAAGAAAAATGCTTAGAAAGGGTAAGGAAAGGAAGACTATGTCTTTCTTCCTTGCTTACTTCTGGGAGTGTTTGGCACTGGGAGACCATTTGTCTGTCCTTTCTGCAGAACATATCATTTTTCTTCTTCCAAATAGTCAATGACAGTTTACAGGGTTCAGAGAAATCATAATTTAACTGGCAGAAAAAAGATAATAATCTGCTGCAAGAACATGAGTACATCTGAAGTTGTGTTAACGTAAGATTCAGGCATTTAATTTTGTTCATTCTTGTATAATTAGACAAAAAAATATTCTTTTAATGCTATTATATTACTTTAAGGAGAGAAATAATTGCAACTATATGTCCAGTGATCAAAATTAGCAGTCATGTCTCTGAAAGAAATCACATTATTGTGATTGGAAATCTGTATTCAATACAAAAATTTTCTTTTCTATCCAGCCATCTCTCTATTACTGGTAGTTGTTATGTTTTGAAGAGCCCACAACAATTTATTGTCGTTTAGACAATTATTCTGTCGCCTGATGACCACTCCCCACCCAGGAAGGGGAACCGGAAAAAACAAGCAAACCTGAAGGTTGAAATATAAACAGATTTCATAGAATAAGACTAGATAATTAACAGTAATAACACTAAAGAACCAGTAGTGATCCCGATACCAGTATAAAATACACGAGGATTATACTCAGCCAATTCTATCAGTAGGAAGCTGTGCACTCCCAGCAGTGGGCAGCAGATGTCAGACACTGTGAGCGCTATGGCTTTGGGAGGAAGGGAAGGGCTCAGGGGTCTGGCACTGGGGCAAGAAGTTCTCAGGATCGCAGCCATCATAGAATTGGAGAAACTCCTCAGCAAACTTTCTAATTTATCTTGAATGTGATGTTCATGGTATGAAATAATGCTGTTGGCCAGCTTGGGTCAAGTGGCAGGGTCTCACTCCTCGTCGTCCCCACACCTGGCTAGCTCAGAAACACTGAGACCTTGAAAGCCGCATACCTTGTTGGCTATAAAGTAAATATTTTCACAAATTCAGATGCTAGAGTCTTCTAAAAATGCAGTTTTCCCTAGCATTAGACGAGACCTTACTAAAAAGTAAAATTACTGAAAGAGAAATTAATTCTGTGTCGCTCAAACCAGGACAGTAGTATTTTCAAAAATCAGAATTATTTTAATACACTTCAAAAGCCTAATGGTTAAATCTTCTTTTCCACCCTAACCAATTAATGCCAGCTAAAGGGTCCAGGGTGATGTAAGCATTCCTTCAAAAGCCACTGTTTGCTCTGGATAGACTCCCCTGGCCCAAGCATCCTGTCAAACAGCTGAGAACCTGCTTCCTTGGGGTCTGCTTGCATGTGGGGCATAGAGAGACCCAGCACAGAAGCTATAGAGACTCTTTCTTAAGTATCTTCAGGACAAGGGTACATATCTATGCTTTTGTGCAAATTTTATTCTTATCTTAAATAGCTCCTCTCTTCACCTGTGAAGTTTCTACAACATGCATTTACAGGCAGAAACCAGATCTCCTTTAAGCCTTCCTTTCCGCGGCTGTCTCAGTAGCCTCTTTCTTTCCCAGTCCTTTTGAAAAATCAGCGATCTTGCCTGTACGGTCTTCCAGGAGCCTCACCAGGCCCTCCCACACTGCCATTTGTACCAGCACTGCTGGAAATGCTTTTCCTGCTGCAGTCTGGAACTTCAGTTGCCCTTTTCATGGCAATATAAAATAAGTGAGCTATGCCTATCCTGTGGTCAACTCATGTATCCATCTCCTTCTTCTCAGGTCCTTCTTTGTCTTTGCTTTCTAATGGAGCATGGACCTTCTAGGAGGACTTGTATCTGTTAGGCCCTGAGTACAAGATCTTGCACTTTCATTTTGTGCTCTGAATTTCATGCCAGCTTTAACTCTACAGTAGCAAAGGTTGTTTAGTTCTTCCTTTATGAAATTCTGGCCCTCTTCTGTTTTGACAATGCACCAAAGTCCATTACAATCAGAAACTTTGCTTTTTAAGCACTTAACCGAATCACAGTCATCAGAGAAGACTTCAAACAAGAGCAGTCCTAAGACTGATGCTCAAGGAGCTATCTTGGTCACTGCTCTGGGACCTGATACATTCCTTTGCAGCACAGCCCACTGTTGCCTCCTTTTTCACCAGTTCCTTATCCATTCTCATACAAATTCCCATCTTCTATATCTTAGTTAGCACTTTCCCATATAGTGCCTTTGGGCTATAGGAAGGCTACTAGGAGAGTTCCTGATTAATAACCCTGACAGCATCCATCCATCTAAATTTAACAACTTGAACAGAAATTCCAAGTACATTTCACAAAAGAAATGAGTTGATAACACAGTGTTTACAGAAATCCATATGAGACCCATATAATTTCCTTTCTCCAGAAAACTAGAAAGAACTATCAAGACAGCCTAGCTATCCTAGTATATCTATACTGCATTTTGTCCTACTTTCCAGATAGCTTCATGTCTTTAATTATTCTTTCCATTAAAATCTGTACAAAAGATTTACATGCTCCATGTGCTTCAAAATCTTTGCACTTACTCTCATTGACGTAATTGTCCTAATTCATGTGTTTTGTCAGGCTTCGAAGTGAGGATGGTTTTCTGAATTTGGAGACTTTCAAGTGTTTCAAGAAAAATCCCCTCAACACAAGCAGAGCAGGCAAACAAAAATTATCAGCTATATTTTGTTTTATTTGTGTTTTCGCATACTTCAGGTGAATTAAGGAATAAAACTGTATAGGCTTGAAAGAATTTCTTTTGATCCACATTCTTCATGGCTAGTGCACACCACCCGCCAGTTCTGAGGGGAAGCAATATCGACTGTGACATGCAAAAAAAAAAGAAAACAAGAAGTTATATTGTACGGATAAGAGTGTTAGCAGGCAGTAAGGCAGGCATTTGAGTATCTTTGCCCCTTTGACCGTGCCCAAACCTGTCTCTTTGCTTCCCAACAAGGTTACAGACCCAAGGATGATTCCAGGCTGTGGGGCTCTGAGCTGACTCTCTGTTCTTCACCACGGGATCCAGTCAGGACCATATTTCAGGAAGGGCTCAGACATTTTCTCCTGATGTCATCAAAGACCCTCTTCATTCTGTGGGCAAGAGGAAATTCAAATTTAAATCTAAAAGACACCACAAGCATAGAGTTATGCTGTTGTATGGGGTCTGGCTGGGATGGATTTCATTTTCTTCAGAGCAGCCTGTATGGGGCTGTGTTTTGGATTTGTGATACACACTGATGTTTTAGCCATTGCTGATCAGTGCTTGCACAGCATCAAGGCCTTCTCTGTTTCTCACTCTGGCCCTCACAGTGAGCAGGCATGGGGTGGGCAAGAGGTTGTGAGGGAACACAGCTGGGACAGCCAACCCCAATTAACCAAAGGGATATTCCACACCATATGACATCACATGCAGCAACAAAAAAAAAGTGCAGGAGGGAGTTTTCCAAGGGGGCTGTTGCTCGGGGGCTGGCTGGGCATCAGTTGGTTGGTGGGAAATGATTGCTTTTGCATCACTTGGGGTTTTTTTTATTTGGTTTGGTTTTTCTTTTTTTTTTTTTTTTTTTTTTTCTCTTTTTGTTTTATTATANTTTTTTTTTTTTTTTTTTTTTATCCCTTTACTTCTCAAAATGTATTTTATCTCAACCCATGACTTTTCTCACTTCTGCCCTTCCAATTCTCTCCCCCATCCCAACAGGGCTGGGGGCTGAGCTGCCATCCAGGGTGAGCCCACCACAGTGCTTTTTGGCACCCAGCACAGGGAACAAAGTGTTTGAGATAATGACAGATTTGATCGGAGCATGCTAGAGGGAACTAGCTATTATACCTGTTTAGCAGTTGCCAGTTGCAATGTCAATGTATTTGTTCTTGACACTAGTCCGTTTGTTCCTTTACCTGCCCCATGCCATGCTCCATCTCTTGCTGTACATCAGATTTGAGAGTTTGTTAAAGGCTGGTTTTGGCTTTTGCAGTTTGCTGTGCTGTGTAGCACTTGGTTGTGTTTTGCCTGGGGAAACTATGCTAAAAGTTCACTGGGCTTGAGCCTAATCTGGTATTTGGGACCCTGCGTTGCAACCATCCCAGTACCTCAGGAACCTTTTCCCTCTTCTCTGAGAGCCGATTTATGGATGAAATGAAGAATGATACCTTCCCCTTCTTCTCCTGTGGGGAGATGTTTTCTGCCTTACAACGGCTCTTCAGTCCCTTCAGCATCCTTGGGTAATTGGAATGCCTATACTGGTTTGTCTCAAGAATATTTTTCTGGCTTTTCCTGAGGTTATCCGACTATTTAGGAATTTCACACTGGGATTTGCCCCGATGCAGTGTGGTCATGGGTAGCAAGATGCATGGGAGTTGTCATGGTTTGGGCCGGACTGGCCACTGAGGCGAATGACAGATGCTCTCCCTCACCTCTCTCTTCAAGGAGAGGAGGGAGAGAGAGAAAGAGACTTTTGAGTTTAGAAGGAAATGAACTACTTCAATTAAAATTTTAATAACAGAATAAAGAGAAAATAATGAAATATATACCAAATCATATCAAGCTCCCAGGATGACGATCACGTCACTGGCAGGCACTGGAGAAGTCCCAGACTGGACTCAGTGACGGATGGGAACTGAATTCCAGAACTGGATTCAGGACCAGGATCAAAGACACACAAACAGACAGAGTCCTCCTTGGACGCTGGCCATTGAAGAAAGAAGGCTGACCCTTTGATCCCTCAGCTTTTATACTGAGCATGAGGCAGATGGGATGGAATACCCTGTGGGTCAGTTTTGGGTCATCATTATAAACATCAGTCTTATCACTCTGAAAGCGACCAGTTTCTGCAAAATATGCTGTTAATTTCAGCAGTTAGAAAAGCCCTAGCTAAAAAGTAAAATTACTGAACAGAAAGTTGGTTCTGGTTTACCTCAAACCAGGAGAGAAGTATGCAGGCAGGTACGTAGAACGGTTTGCCCTCTGAGGGTGTGGGACTTTACCCCGAACAAGTGCAGAAGGATGGGGAAATCTGATGTGTACCTCAAGGAGAACTAACCTTGGGTGAAAATAACCTGTGATTTCAATTGCACAGTGCCATTGTTGTATGATGCCATTGCTGTACGACGCTGTACGTTGCCATTAACAGCAAAATATCTTCAGGTTAAAACTGCTGGTTTGGTCTAAAATGAGCAGCAAGCACACAGTATATGAAAGAGTGGAGTCTACCTACAGGACCTGTGTTTTGAACACTTTTTCTTTAAGCTGAAGTTACTCCATACTCAAACCATCAGACTGTTGTTGTGTTTAAGGTGTCTTGCCTGTGCTTGGCCCTGAGAGCTTGCAGCAGTGGGAACTGGCTGGCACCAGTGTGGAGTGAGGCGGGGCTGCTGGGACTCATTGCTCCTCTACGTACATACTCCTGTAAGAACAAAAAGCAAATAACAGCCAAAAGAAGAAGGAAGGACATGATTACAAACCCGGTTCTCATCTTTTCTAAAACCACATCAGCCTGATCACCCCATCTGCCCAAAAGAAAGGCCACAGCACCACCTGTCCATAAGGAAAATCTGTCTGGACCAAGCAGAGACGCTTGTTTGTATAATAGATGAGTTTGCATTGATTATATGACTTTGTCCTTCTGTTCCACTTTTACTCACAAGCCAGCACTATAATCCCACACATAACACTGTCTGATCAGGCCAACATAATGAGACACATGGCTGGTATGATAAGCACAATACATATATATCCTCTCATACACACACAGTTTAACTCTGTCTTTTCAGGTTGTTTAGTTTTTCACAGCAGTAACAGCATACACCAAGTACCAGGAAATGCTTTCTGCATTTTTATAGTGAGAAATACAAAGTTTAAAAAACAACTCCAGAACTAGAGAAGAGTGCAGATATGAAATACATCCAGATCCACAAAATTGTTTTGAACTGAAACTGCACACTCTTAACTGAGAGTGAGCTCCACGTTTTACACACTGTAAAGGATGGACCTATTGTTCACAATTAATGACTGGCCTCTAGCAAACAGCACATACTGCTCTCGGAATGCAACTCACCAGGCTGGGAAAGCCAGGATTTTATAATTGAGTTACAGCAGCTAGTAAAGAAAATATTTCATTGATTAGTTGCTGCTTTAATAGACATCACGCTAATATAATATTAGAAATCTCTATTTATATAATAAATATATTATATATATACTGGATTCGGATTCTTCTCCATCCATAGCTGTGTACAATGTTGCCTTTCATGGCTGTTGCTAAAACAAAATATATAAATAAAATACTTGTCATCCAGTTCAATTTTCATTAAATGCTGGTTTACTAGGTACATTACAGGTACAAGCATAGTAACATGGGAATGTTGCAGCTAAATCAGCATTTATTATTTCAATTTGTGATGGTGAAATAAGAACCAGATGCAAGTCTGTTTGAGCATGGTAAAAACAGGAACAAACATTCAGTCTGTGTTTCGCTTGAGATTGCCAGCATTTTAATATAATGTGTCAGGGAAAATGCTACAACGGAAGCGAGAACAGATGGGGAAAACATTAATGATTTCCTAGACTGCAGAACACAACTAGATATTGTACTTCAATTGTCACCAGGCTCTACCATGCATGTATCATCTCACATTCAGCTGATAGGCAAAGCTATGAAAGGTAATATTTTAATAAGTTAAAATTATGGCATTCATGATATTTACTGCAAATGAGACCAGTACATCTTCCTTAATGAGCTGGTATCATCAGCTATGAGATGCAGGTACAACGGCATCAATGGGGAAGAAATATCAGGGGTCTGCACTCAAATGTAAAGGTATTTTGAATACCGTGGAGAGAGAGATCTCTCAGCTACTTTTCCGGAACATTTGCAGGAAAAAAAGCCCTGGGATTAAAGGCTATTGCCAAAGCAACAACTGGGCAGTAAGACATTTATTCTGAAGTTTGTTACCGATGTCTGCATTTGCATTCCCAATGCCATCTCAACACAGCAGGATATGTCACCCAATATTACAAAAAAGGTTGCTTGTATACGTGCTATAATAAAAAATACAGCTTGTATCTTAAAATCTGTAGTGATATGTTACAACATTTCTCACAAAGTTACTTGCAAGGCGTGGCAGTTAGGCACATAAAAGAGACGAGTGAGGGCCAGTCTGAAAAGCTTGCAGTCCTTCAGAGAGACATTGGTTAAGACAGGAAGATGCCAATTGGAGATTCAAGTCTTTATAGTAACACCTTGTTAAAGAAGTGGTAGTATGTGAACTTTTACACAGCATCTCTCAGCTTCCCAGAAATACTTTATGAAAGTATAATACTCTTTATGAAAGCTTTGAGCCTTTGGTGGCAGGTCTCGGTCTAAAAGTACAATGTGGAAGAAGTCCTGCAGGGAGCAATAAAGGAAGAAAACAACCCGGAGAAAAGACTGGAGTCATTACTGGAGCAAGGCGAGCAAGGTAAGAGAGAAGATCAGACTGCTGAAAAAGATGGAGCTCTGAGGGCTGTCAAGATAAAGATAAGACATTTAAATCAGCTGGTGGAAATGAGCAAAAAGGAGAAACAGTGGCAGGCACAGAGGGGTGTTCTATTTTGAGTGATGGGGAGTGGAGACAGAGAGTTCCCGGTGAGGCTGCAAACAAAGAAGTTGTAAGAAGGGAGGAAAGATACCTGAAGGATAGAAGGTATTGTTAACCTTTTAATACAGATTCTGCATTTAATTGTATGGAAGAAAGGACTAGAAAGACATTCACAGCCAAGTCAGATGTAGAGGAGAGAAGAGTCCTTCCCATTATGAGCCTGAGTGATATAATAGAGCTGTTGTCAGCAGCAATGCAGAAGGGCATCAGTGAGAGGATTAACACAAGAAATAAGAAGCTCGGTGCAACTAGTGTTAAGCTTAAGCTGCTGAGGAGTCATGCACTGCCATGCTAGGGACGGTCTGCAGCATGGCATTGGACACACACTGCAAGGACAGTTGCAGATTCATGATGCACCAGTGCAAACCTAATAACTGCAATTGTTCAAGAAGATGTCCAGTATTAACACGTAAAACAGTGAGTTGAACATCATGCCACAAATTCCTTGATTACCACAAGAATATTTGCTGTCTTTAGCCCAAACCATGTATCAGCTCTGAGGGCTACCTGGATGCCTGACCTTACCGCTGTCTACAACTAGGTGAAAGAAGGTTGTAAGGAGGTGGGGTTCGGTCTCTTTTC
>VYXH01003452.1:0-41062 GCA_013397275.1 Burhinus bistriatus
AGCCCAGAAAGCCAACGGTATCCAGCCAGCAGGTCCAGCGAGGTGTTTCTGCCACTCCACTCCGCTCTTTTGAGACCCCACCTGGAATACTGTGGCCAGCTTTGGAGTCCTCAGCACAAGAAGGACGTGGACCTGTTGGAGTGGGTCCAGAGGAGGAGCACAAAGATGATCAGAGGGCTTGACCCCCTCTCCTGTGAAGACAGGCTGAGAGAGTTGGGGTTGTTCAGCCTGGAGAAGAGAAGGCTCCGGGGACACCTTATAGCAGATAGGACGTAGCATAATGGCTTCAAACTGGAAGAGGGTAGACTTAGATCAGATCTCAGGAAGAAATTTTTCACTCTGACGGTGGTGAGGCACTGGAACAGGTTGCCCAGAGAAGCTGTGGAGGCCCCATCCCTGGAAGTGTTCCAAGGCCAGGTTGGATGAGGCTTTGAGCAACCAGGTCTAGTGGGAGGTGTCCCTGCATTTGGTGGGGGGGTTGGAACTAGATGGAAGGTCCCTTGCAACCTAAACCATTCTATGATTCTATGATTTGATGGAGAAAGCCCTTTGAATTAGAAGCAAAAGACGCAGTAATAGCTAATGCTGGGGACTGTTTCGAAATGTTATACCTGTTCACACTTGTTTGTGTGATATCTGGCTTACTGCCTGGGAAGGGAAAGTCTTGTGTCACGTTTAGATGTCTTTGGTTTCCTTTGGAAGTAGCAGTACCACAACTCTGCACAAAATCTACTTTTTACTGGCAGCTTTCCAGGTATTCCTGCTTTTAACAGCTTCTTTTTGTGCTGTGTATGAAGTGAGGTGGACTCCTTGATGAGTCTCAGGAAAAGGAGTTTCCAGTTTTTTCACTATCCAGTGAAGTGACTTTTCCTTGTTTAACATTCATATGAAATTCTGTTTCTGTTCTGTTTCTGCAGAAGAAAAAGTCTGCAGTTTAATATTAAAAGTTCAAGCCAATTGCACCCGGTTTTAAAATTAGAGCCCTTGTTAACATCGAAGATTATTGTAAATACAACATAAAACATTTGAGCCATTTTTGGAGAAGAAAAATTACTGTTCTGAGGAAAGCTTGTGTCCCATATATAATGAAAGCTCACTGCAAAGAGCTGTTAGTTACATAGCTGAGACTTCTAAATGCAACCTTAATTATGCAAGCTCTTATCAGTTATATATAGAAGACAGTCCATGGATAGAGCAATCTAGTATGTCTTGTGACAGCTATGACTATATTAAATTGCATACTCTGGTGGCATTCTGCCAGCCAAATGAGACTGTAAAATTGAAAGAACAGGATTATTTAAAAATACTCAATCTGTCCTAAACTCGTTGCTACTTTATCTCTCTAGGTATGGAGCTGGTTAAGTTGGTATTGAAGATTATAGAAGCCTTTGCATCCCAGATCAGCAGTAGCAATGTTGCTCTTTTGCTATAAATTATGACATTCTCTTGATATGTATACACTTGGTAATGACATTGTTGCAGTGACAGCCTGCTCACTGACCCTAAACAGCTGAGGATACCTGTTCCCTAAGAAAATTTTGGAAATCATCCTGTTTAGAGAAAATGCTTCTCATTAGCTGGTTATATATTCTCAATATCTATGCAGTTTGTTCCCCTCTGACTGTGTGAACCATATGCATGAAAATACATTTATTGCTTTGCTATTCCATCTGTTTTTACTTCTAGGACATCATCTGATAGCCCAGTCCTTTCCCTGGGATGTCACAATTTTTAGAAACAATGAAGTTTGGAAAGTCTTGAATAGCATCCCAAATGTAGACATAAAAAATAGTAACAACTTATTTGTTAAGTATGCAACTTCTGCCATGGAATGAGTTACCTCTTATTCCTTAACTAAACTGAAATTTCAACATAATCTTCACAGTTGATGTGCAATCTCTTTCTCTAGTGCTAAATTTTATTTCAGGTTTGAATTGTGTTTGAAGAGGTCAAGAATAATTTGGGTGGGGCTTGGAAATACCTTTACTGAGTTCTTGATTCTGCTACGGACATTTGGGACTATGTTATGGGAGATGTTTTACTCTCATCTTTCTTGCTTCCCTTTCTGCAAAATGGAGAAAACTTTATTTTCCTTTGTTTTCTTTGTCTTGCCTGTCCAGTTGTGGAGTGTCTAGCATACAGCCCATGGATTGGATCTCATCTAGAGAACTATTCTGCCTGGAATTCCAACTTCCCATCTCTAATAATATGCAGGGAAACACAGAGCAGAATCCAAAGTGTGCCAGTCAATAATGATTGATTTTCCTTTCAAAGATGTAATCCCCATTTTGTGCTCCTGTGTTAGTTCAAAGGAAAGAAAGGAAAGTAAGGAGGGAGAGTTTATCGATAATTCTAATAGAGTTAACAGGTCTAGAAATAAGTCATTGATACTTTTGATAGGTATAGGAGGAAAGGAAGGTTGATTCGGAATGGAAAATTAGTAATCTTTTTGAGGGATATGTTGACTGGAAGATTTTTTACTGTTAAATTATGAACTGAAACATTGCCTCAGCAAAACTTCTGAATTTAGAATAGATGTAACAAACAGTAAACACACTTAAAAATGGCAAGATATGCAGGGACATTAAAAAATCCCTGAAAGTGAGATAAGAATTGTGTGAAAACATGGTCTGTGAATGCAGGTGTTCAGAATGGAATGTGGCTTCATTTCTTCCTGCTGTAGTTCGGGCAGCTGTGGGGGAATGATTGAAAGACCAGTGAATCAGCAAAAGAATTCCTGCTTTTTAATTATAATTTTTATTATTAAAAAAAAAAAAAAGTGAAAGAAGTCTAAACAGGAATCTCATAAGGGTTTAAAAGACCCATGTGTTCCTCAGGTATGTCTTTTGCCAGTGTTGACACCATCTCTGTGCTTAAAAGTCCATCATTTACTCATCATTTCTTCTGTCTTCCTGCCCTCCTTTTTTTTGTTCAGCTACTTGAGACCTTAAGCACTGCAGAAGATGAGAAAGGAATTACTGACTTAGTTTAAGATCTAATTTAATGAGGAATGAAGGATCAGCTAACTGACCGCACCAGACTTAGAACACACACATTAGGTTAGTTAATGTTAAGGTAATTTTATTGTGTGGAATTGCATGCGATAAAATTGAAAAAACAGATTTAGGTTGTGCACCTTCTTGGGAGAGCAGATTGCCCAGAAATCTGCACAGTGCTATAACTTCCCTCTTCCTCATTACTTATTTAAAAAGCTAGTTTTATGTCTTTGTTCTTACTTTTGTCTCTTTTTGAGAAATGGTAATTACTTAACAAGTGATATATCGGAAGAGTTAATTGTGACCTGCCAGTTTATCCACTGTTTTAATAAAGCTTACTCCCTCAGGTCCTACGAGATGAGCAGGATTGTCCTGTGTAACTCAGCAGCCTGCTCCCCTGCAGCCGCTCTGTGCAGACGCGCGCTAACCTTGCTGCTCCTGTGCCAGCTACATGCCCAAACTGGTGGGTTCAGCGCAGAACTCTGCTTGAAATGGCCTGATGGCTCCCTCCTCACCTGGAATGAGCATCCCACCATTGCTGTATTTGATAAAATCACTTAATTGTTAGTTTAGTTTATATGGTATCTGTTATTCATTAAGGTTTTCACTGAGCTCCCAACAATTTGCAGCTTAATTTCATTTCCTAACAACATTTCTGTCAGCTTTAAGTGCTTTTTGCCTGAGCTTTTGTCAATTGTTGTTTTGACTGAGGTAATGTGTTGCTTGCGGGAGGGATTTTAAAAGACCTAAGTGAGACCTGGCTTCCCTCTTCTGGTGGAAGTCAGGTGACTTGCTCGTTTTTGTGCCTTTGAAAATAAATTTTAAAATAAATTGTATTCCATTAATTCTTTACTGGCTAGGGGAGCAAACTGAGAAGTGAATCACAAGACCTCTGTTTCAGGGGCTGCTGTTGACTTGCTGTGATGTTTTAGCTGAACTGTATACTGTGTTCTGATTTCCTTTTCTTTGTGGGGAAGGTGCACCTATGTCATGGAGGTACTGAGACTTATTTGTTTAAACACATTGTTGCTGCAGGGCTGTCAAAGTTGCAATACTAAAATAATTTCTGTTTGAATTCCTGGTGCAGGTATTTCAAATTAAAAGCCTTAGCAATTTTAAATGGTTAATAGTTGAGAAGATGAAGCAAGGAAACTATATCCAGAGTCATTGTTGGCTTCTCCCCAAGCTGGGATCATCCCTATGTTTTTTTGTTATCATTGTATCTATTAGTAATTTATTTTTACAACATGCGACCTTATTAAAAAGGAAATATTTTTTGTAATGGGGAAGAGAAGGATCTTGTGCAAAAGCAAGGTGAAGGTGCATTTATTTCTGGAGTCCAGAAATATTGACTGTATTTCGGCTTATGATTAAATTAGGTACCATCTGAAATTGATTATTAGTGTCAATCTGTTCCTTTCTTTTCTAAGTCTGTTTCATCTCCAACATTCTGCTCGTTTATTTGTCAGACCTGTAAATGCCATGTCTGAAAAACCAACTTTCTCAGCTCAGAGCCACAAAATGAAGTAATCTAAATTGCTTTCTTCTGCAGCAATATTCTTCCTAAAATACGGTGATTGTAATGACATACAAATATTCCTTGGGTAGTTTACTAATGCCTTTTAGAGTGCCATAATAACTAATGCTAATTTTTACTTGCTATGTGCATTTCAAGACCTATTTAATTGTTACTTCTGCACATAAAATCAGTTTCAGTATTTTTGTTCCTCAGACCTGACTGTGATTAGTATTTTTGTGTGTCATACACTGAGGTATAGATACATCTCTACATAAATGTCATCCTTTTATCGGTGTATCAGTCTCCTCTTGAGTTTCTGGCTTTTCCATAGGTGTATAGACTGTAGATCCTGGGGGTGTGGGGTGTGGGGTGGGGTGTGTATTAATCTGGATCACAAGAAAACTTTCATTGATTGCATAATCAATGTAAAATAAGAATTTGTAAAATGATGAGCATACCCATATTAATTAAAGGCAAACTAACAGGCTGACAATAAATGGCTTAAATGGTAGTGCTTGTGATTTGGATAAGAACAGTGTGGCATCAGTCAGACTGGTGTTATTCAGCATGCAGGATATCTTGCATGTTGTATCTGAAGTGATCTATTTGGAATGGTGACGTTTCACACTATACGTTACTTCTAGCTTACATATTTGGTTTATAGCCTAGCTTTACTGTTCTGAAGCATCACCTGGGAAAAGGAGGTTTTAATCCTATGCCTGACAAACTTGTAAAATACGAAGTTAAACTCTGTGTTATGAAACAGAAAGTAACACTGTAAAGGCGTATGAGACTTAGACCTGAGCTCAATCACTTTGAAGTTATGAGTCTTTTAAGTGCTTTTCTATGTTTGAAGTCTTCCCATGTTTCAGGTGTGTTTCAGCACACCTCAGGAGCACTCAGGGAACATGAAGCTGCCTGTACCTGAGGCATAGTAGCCTGGGAGCAGGGATGGGAGACCTATTAGTAGCCCTTTGGAGGTGCTGTGCATCTTCCATTACACCTCTTTCAGATGTATTATTGTTTCTGCTTGTCAGGGGTAACTTCAAAATGAGACATGGGGAACAACTGATTGCTACAAATGGGAAAAGAAGCAGGCTCAGGACTCCAGTCAGTGCATCAACTAGAATTCTACTTGTCCTGATTTGGGAACAGATGGCTTCTGTCATGTGAGGACATACCTGTACAAAGAGTAGGGCTAAGGCAGCTGTTAATGTTGGTGCAGAATTCAGTGATCCCAAGGTAACAGTAATGGTAGAAATATAGACTGATACTACCGTTCCTATGTATGAAATTCTGCAAAAGTGTGATTGCTGCAGGTAGAGTGCCTCCATTAGCACCTCCTTGTGCTTTGCGTGTTCTCCTGGATGCAAGAGGGCACAGATCTTCCCTTTCTGTTTCTCACCAGGCAGTCATATCACGACTAGTTCCACCCATGATGCTACGGATCAAAGTGATCTTCACATGTGTGGGTGCTGGGCAGGAGGATCATACATTTCTCTTAGTATGCTATTCCTTTGTTTCGAAAGGGCAGTTACTTCATTGGTTTGATATGGAATGGAATGGAATGGAATGGAATGGAATGGAATAGAATAGAATAGAATAGAATAGAATAGAATAGAATAGAATAGAATAATAGAATATTTCAGTTGGAAGGGACCTACAATGATCCCTGCATGACCAACTGCATGACCAACTCAGGGCTGACCAAAAGTTAAAACATATTATTAAGGGCATTGTCCAAATGCCTGTTAAACACTGACAGGCATCAACCACCTCTCTAGGAAGCCCGTTCCAGTGTTTGACTGCCTTCTCAGTAAAGGCATGTTTCCTGCTGTCCAGTCTGAACCTTCCCTGGTACAGCTTTGAAGCATTTCCATATGTCCTGTCACTGGATACCAGGGAGAAGAGATCAGCACCTCCCTCTCCACTTCCCCTCCTCAGAAAGCTGTAGAGAGCAAGGAAGTCACCCCTCAGCCTCCTTTTCTCCTCATAGGACATGCCTTCCAGTCCTTTCACCTGCATTGTTGCCCTCCTCTAGATGCGTTCGAGAGGAATACCTTCACGTCCTTCTTAAATGGTGGGGCCCAGAACTGCACACAGTACTCAAGGTGAGGCCTCAGCAAAGCTGAATACAGTGGGATGATCACCTCTTTTGAGCGGCTGGTTATGCTGTGTTTGATGCACCCCAGGATGTGGTTTGCCCTCTTGGCTGCCAGGGCGCACTGCTGACTCCTTTGAGCCTGCTGTCAACCAGCACCCTCAGGTGCCTTTCTGCAGGGCTGCTCTCCAGCCGCTCCTCTCCCAGTTTATAGTTGTGTCTCGCATCTATCTGTCCCAGGTGCAGAATCTGGTATTCTTGTAAAATTTCATGTCACTAATCAATCATTGCTCAGTGCTCCAATCTATGCAGATCCCTCTGAAAGGCCTCTTGTCCCTCAAGAGAGACAACAGCACCTCCCGGTCTAGTAATATCAGCAAACGTGCTAATGATGCATTCAGTGCCTGCATCCAGATCGTTGATAAAAATATTGAACGGAACTGGCCCTAGAATTGAGCCCTGAGGAACACTGCTGGTGCCTGGTCACCAGCCAGATGTAGCCCCATTCACTACAAGCCTTTGAGCCCTACCCTTCAGCCAGTTCTTCACCCAGCACACCGTGAACCTGCTCATCCATCAACTGTGGTTGGACAACTTGTCCAGAAGGATGCTGTGAGGGACGGTATCAAAAGCCTTAGTAAAATACAGAAAAACTACATCCACCGCCTTCCTTTCATCCACTAGGTGAGTGACCTTATCATAAAAGTATATCAGATTATTTAGACAGGAATTGCCCTTTGTGAATCCACGTTGACTGTGCCTGGTGATTGCGTTGTTCTTTAAATGCCTTTCAATAGCACCCAGTATGATCTTCTCCGTAATTTTTCCAGGTACTGAGGTTAGACTAACAGATCTGTAGTTTTCTGAGTCTTCCCTTATGCCCTTCTTGTAGACTGGAATAACACTGGCTAGCTTCCAGTCCAATCAGTGGGGACCTCCCCAGACTCCCCAAGACCTTTGGGAAATGATAGAGAGGGGTCCTGCTGTAAGATCCACTAGCTGCTTCAGTAGTCTGGGATGAATTCCATCAGGTCCAATGGACTTACATACATTCAGCTGATACAGCTGATCCCTTACAATTTCAGTGTCCGCAAATGGAAAGCCACTGTTCCCACAGTCATGGTCCTCTGACTCAGAGGACCAGGGAGGCCAGGGTCTATCGGTATTATTAAAGACTGAGACAAAAAACAATCATTGAATGCCTCCACTTTTTCTTCATCCCTATTTGTCAGGTGACCATCTTCAATAAGTATCAGTCCAATGCTTTCCTTACACCTCCTCTTGCTATTAACGTACTTTAAAAAACTAAAAGACTTAGAAAAGATTTGTTTCTTACCTGTAGAGTTGACTGGCTGATGAGTTGACAGAGTGTGAAATCTGTCTTTTATAAGTCTTCTCATTTATTTCAGCTTCAGCTGAAAGAAACCCCACAATTACTCCAACAGACGTAATTGTTTTAATTGAAGCTAAATAAAATCTTAATGGTTTATGGACACTTTCAAATAAGTGGTATTTGTTTAATGTTATCATCATTTTTTATTCTACCACCAGAGTGGAAGGGGCTCAGCCCCTTGTACTACGTGTGTTTTACTCTTTACTTCTCCCTGTAAATATCCCTTGTCAGTCTTAAGTAGGAAGCGTCAAGCATTTTTTAGGTACAGTGCAGTCTGTCCTGCTGTGGTTCAACATATGAAGATAGGCTAGTACCCTAGAAATCCTTTTTGGTCAAAGGATTCTGGGGTCTAACAATTGTGAAAGCAGTCTGCATTGCAAAGGAGACAAAGTAAACTACTGTCTCTTTTTAATACAGGAAGTAGGCATTCACTTAACAGTTGGCATTGCAGTAATGTTGTCCAGAGTTAACAGCTGGTGTGGCCCCGGGAATTCTGGAAATCCACCTATCTGTAGACATAGTGAGGATTTTTTTTTTGACCTTCCTGTGAAGATCACTCCTATGAGTATTTAAGAAAACACATGAGTTCTGAGAGTGGGGCTTATTTCCTGTATTTGTCTGAGTTGTCTTTATTTGCAGATGTGGTCCCACTGACACCAAAGGCTTTATTATCTTAAGTAAGGACGTACAGGATAAGATTCCTTCTTTTGGGCTCAAACATGTTAGACACTATCTTTCTTTGATAAGAGTAATTTTCTGAAATTTATTACTGAACATCCTCCAAAGATAAAGGAGTTCGGAGTCTTCTTGTTACATGCATGTTTTCTAACTACTCTGTTTTCCGCTGGGGATATTTTTGCACAGCAGGGGATTTACTCATATTCAACTAGGTATGATTGCCCGTTGCCAGAGGCAATTGAATTTGATGGCTGCATAATGATCAGATAACTTAGGACAAATCCTGCTTATAACGGAAGCAGAGGAGTGTGAGAAATGCGTGCACACTTATTCAAGTGCACAAAAGCCAGGTTCATTCCATTTTCCATGTTTTTGCTTTTGGTTGGTTTTTTTGTTTGTTTGTTTGGGTTTTTTTAATTAAATGTTTAGGAAACAATGAAGAAAAGCTGAGTGTCAGAGAAGGTACTTGATGAATTTCACTTCAGCTCTCTTCTTACCTTGCGATTGCAGTACTTAACCTTACATAGGATGTGGTCATATGAGATATATGACATATTGATTTTTTAATAACCTTGTGAGCATGCTTCTGTAGTATGGTGTAAAGGGTTATTTTCTTTAATGACTAAAGGAATATTAGTACCCAAATTGAACCAATGTTAGAACAAATACAGTAAAATAATATAATGAATTATAGCAAGTATACCTTCTTAAAATAGGATGAAGTCTTGTAGAAGACTGTAACTCTTGCTGAGTGTGATGGACTAAAATATAGTTTATTCTGCTGATCTTCCGCCCAGATACATAACTGAATGCACTAGTGTCCAGCACAAGCGTGTTTCTGTCTTCTCTATAAATACTATTTTATGGTATATTTTTGAGGTGATAGACTGAAGGTCTTCAGAAGGTAGATGTTGAATTCGTTCAATTTTGTTTTGTTCTATGTTTTCT
Source organism: Burhinus bistriatus (assembly GCA_013397275.1). Lineage (NCBI taxonomy): Eukaryota > Metazoa > Chordata > Aves > Charadriiformes > Burhinidae > Burhinus > Burhinus bistriatus. Next base: position 9,636 of record VYXH01003452.1, read on the forward strand.
GCCACATTCTTTTTGATTCTTAGATATGAAAGTAGTAGAGGTAATATGATTGTGTATAGTTTTTACTGCTAGCTTTGAAAGTGGATTCTGTCCAGCTGGTTGTAGTTCACAAAGGCAGCTGTTGCAGTTATGCTGAAAGGTATAACCATTGCCATCTGTTACAGCTATGAATTTTGCAAAAATCTTTTAAATTGTGTTTATGAACTGTAAATGTTATCTTTGCCCATTGGAATTCCAAACCTGAGAAAATAATATGAACCTCTAATTCCTTTCTAATAGTTCTCATAAGGTTATCATCTTGGGCTTTTTTTACAGCTTCGTTTTTTGCAGCTTTTGGTGCGACAGGATGGTGATAGAAAAGACTGAGGAGAGGAAAGCATATCAAATGTATTTATATAGCATCATAAAAGAAATCTTTTTATTTTTCGTAATTGTGGCAGATATTTTTGAAGTGACTCATGACAGTATGCAGTAGATTTCTAGGTGTTTTGCCCCTTTCCTCCTACCAGTATGGAAAGTTCTCGTTTAACATCATCTGTGTGTAAAAGCCTGTTCATAGAGATAAGACTGTATCTTTGTAGGTGGGGTTTTTTTTTGCTAGTTAATGTATCATTTCAAATGAAATTTCAATATAAGAAAACAATCTAAAAACTTCTGCCTTTACAAAAGTGGCTTCTACTGTGTATTTACATATCAAAAATACAGAGAAATTCAGTACATTTTGGCAAGAGACCCTTAAATTAAATATAACTGAGGAAATTAGATAGCGTTTTAAAGTACATCAATAGGACTTTCTATTCTACAAATTTGTGTGATTACAATTACATAGTAAGCTTGCCATAGCACAAAGAATTTACATAAGATTTCACTAGTGTAGCTCTAGTTGATTTCCAGTGAATCTGAAGTAGCTAAAGTGGGTACTCTGGATGGGCGCAGATGCATTGGGGGTGACTCCTTTTCAGTAGCATTGTCAAGTGCCTATTGCAGAAGTGGGTACACTAAAAATAATTAGCATTATATGATATAAGTGAAGCTTACTTTCTGTATTAATAGTTAGCTTTTTATGACAAAATGAAATTAAAATGATGGCATAGAAACAAATCCATCTTGTGTGTCTAAAAAAAGTCTTATATTTATTCACCCACTTTATGATACCTTTAAAATGGTATTACTTATGAATTTGTGGAGTGGAATTAAACATTTTTAATTCTTCCTCTAGTAATTACAGGAAGTATCACACTGCTTTTCCTTACAGTGGTTACTTCTTGACTTTGTTGTTGCAGTATGTTTTGACTTCAGTATCTCAAAATATTTCCATGAAAGATAACATGAAAAATTTTCTAGTCCCTTACAGAATAAGCATAGGATACTGATTAAAGAAAAGACAATGGATGAGGGGAGAAGCAAAAGGGATGGGGGGGAACAGTATAGCTCAGGTCTGATTTGGCTGCTTTTCAAAACTGCCATTTTGGGGAAAAGCCATTACTGCTTTGCCCTAGAGAGGATGTAAAACATAAGAGAAAATATCCCTCTGTGGTATGTCACACTTCAGAATTAAATAGTTTTCATGATTCAGTATGTGTGTAGAACTCCACTTCAGCTCTGGTAGTCCAAGGTGGTTTAATTTCAGCCTTGCTAAATAGTGACAATATTTTATGTTCTGGTTATTCTACCAGTGCAGCTGTTGTGACACATTTTCCAAACTCCACTGCATAAATGCAGCTAAAGAACACTCACTGTGACTGGCAAGAGCAGGGATGTATTCAGTAGCTCTCAGAAGGAGCTCCAGGTCTATGATGAGGGACACAAGGGAGGCATAGTGTTGCCATAGCCTGCCTTTCTGTCCAGTGTAGAGTTGTTAACTCCCTAATGGCAATTCCCTCTCCTCTCCTTGACCTGGCACTTGGGATCTCCTCTGCCCCATCTGATAATTGTTGACAGCTCATGTTTCTGTGTACGAGCTAATTATCTTAGTAAAAGACAGGCAGTTTCATTCTCTCTTACGCAGAACAGTCACATAATGTGCGTTAGGGGGACAGAGGAGTGAGGCAACATGCTTGTAGTGTAGTATTCAAGAAGGGAAATGGAAAAAGCTGACTGCTACAGAGCAGTGGTGTAAAAGAAAAGAGGAGGGAAAATATGAGGAAGAGAAGGGGGTTGGGAAGAGGCTGACAACATAGGAGAAGGGAAGGAGTCAACATCTTTTCCCATTGTTTTCTTGAGGTTGCTTCTCCAGGAGGCAATTCAGATATCAGACCTTTAGCTTCCATTTAGCTGGCATGCCTTTAGGTTACATTTTCTAACTGGAAACATCAAACACACACCTTTTTTTCCCCCTCATAAAGCTTAATAAGAAAACAAACCCCACCATGCACTATGGGTGCATCCAGCATCCTCACTGCTGTTTTCATTTCAGCCTCTGTTTGTCTTTTGATTTGAAAATCTGGGAAGGGAGGAGTGATTGTGACTGAGGTTAGCTTCACAAATCTGGTGTCTCACTCCAAGTCCCCAGACTCCTTCACCATTTTGTCAGCCGGTTCTCCCTTTCAGGTGTTGAGCTCTGGCACTTCTAAAAGTCGTGTGTTTTTCGGTGATCTGTTTTCCTGTACCCATATCTGTGTGCTGGCATCTGTAGTTAGCCATTTTGTTCACGACTTGGTATCCCTACTGCCATGAAGTGGCCAGACTTGGTTGTTCTTTTCTTCTGTCAAGCCCATTGCAACCTGAGAGCTTTGTCCATGCCTAGTCTTTCCTTTAGCTGCTCTCTTCCTTCTTCCTTCTTCAATTTTTAACTCTGTGCACATGCTGTTTCCTTTTACAGTCCTATCAGCCAGTGTTCATTAGTAGGGTTTGATACAAATTATGTGGTGTTTTGGTATAATTGCTGAACACTGTTATTTATACTTGCTGTGTCAGTGCTATTGATGTATATATAAAGGAAGACATCATTTCTGCCTCAGACCAAGTCAGATGCAGAGAGATAGAAGACAGTATACCTAACACTTACTTCTCTTTCGAAAAAGTGGCACACAAATTTATCGCTTATCACATCATTAGTACCACCTTCTTACTCAAAATGAATGGAAAAAGGACCAGGTAGAATATCAAATGTAGAACTCCCTAGTTTTTTTTTAAGAAAGCAAGGTTGTTTGCATAAAAGAAATGGCTTTGTGCAGAGAGAGTGTGTGTTCATATGTCTAGTGTGATTTTAAGTGTAGAACTATTAATACAAGCGTGTGTATAAATTCTGGTTTATGCACAAACTATAGTCTGTATCGCAGGCAAACTCTGAACATGTGCACACTTCAGGAGGGGAGAGCAGTAGTTGTCTTGCTCTACATTTTCTTCTTGGCTAGACTGCTGTAATTCCAATTCCCAGCAGGAATGATTCTCCATTTCTTGCTCATAACCCACGCGTGTAATCCAATGGTTGGACGTGTACCTAAACATCTGAGAGGAGCATTAATAATTCACAGGAATTTAACTGGGAAAGCTCTTTATTAAAAAAGCATGTCGCTTTTACTGGCTTCATGGAAGAAAAAGGGTCTGCAAGGGACTGATGTGCATTTTTAGCGTCACTGCTGCTCTTTGTGAATAATTCGTATGTAATTTAAACCCTATAGTTAAGCACTTCTAAAGCATCTATGCTGAAAGGCAGCTTTTTGGTGGTGTGAAAAGAAATAAATTGGACTGAATTTTTACAAAGTGGATGATAATGTTGTGGCCTATACATCTGTTAAAAAGGTTTAACCGCCGTCATTGGGGGTGAACAAACGATCAGATCCCTAGCAAATCATGGACCGTGGTCTCTGGTTGCTGGGCAGCATTATAACCCTGGAAAGATAGGAAACTTCAGGTGAAGGAGTGCTTCAGCAGTTTTCCACTGTGACTGTTAAATGGGGCAGCCATCCAGGTGGCCTTGTTCCAACAGCGGAGACAGAGGAGAAGCCGAAATGTCAGTCAGCTGGTAGCTTTTCACATGTGATAGCGCAGCCACAAACCCAGTAAAGCATCAGCATTAACCTCAAGACCATCAGAAGTGGGCTTTGGGAAGTGAAAGACAATCCTGTGACAAAGTTGAAAGCAATGGCTTGTACAGGCAGTTTACAGAAAGGCCGAAAGCTGCTTTTTTGTCTCGCCTCCCTCCCTTTTTTGAATTAACAGTGCCTACCAATGCTGAGATAAGGGTGAGACACCTGTGGAGTAAGGAGATAGGAGACAGTCTGGTACAGAGTCCTCTGCCATTGTGTCTTTCTCGCTCTTTCTCCTCCCTGGTGACCAGAGCAGGCAGGATTACTGAAGAGTTTGGCTGCTTGCTTGGGAAGACGTGTTGGGTAAGCACTTGAATTTTGGCTAAAAGGTATCTGTGTGCTGTGAAGCACAGGATATACATGGAAGATAGAGTATGACCAAAAGACCACACACTCCCAATCCTTCTCCTACTATTTTGGGGTTTTTTGTATCATGAATTCTTAGCTTGGGGTTTTTTTTTTGTCTGTCATCTATGAAAAAATACCACTATCGTTCTAGGAAAAAACAGATGTCTCAAAATGTGCCCAGCATTCAAGCTCAATTACTAACTGATGATCCTCAGTTCCTCCCTCCATTTTGCAGAATGACAGAATTCCTTCATCCTCAGGTCACCAAGGTCATCATGGCTCTGCAGTTTTCCAGCACTCATTGTCTACCATGTCTTTGATAGAAATTCCCGTTATTTCCATTTTCTTCACCTCCATAGGACAAAGTACATCTTAAATTTAACCTCTCTGCAGTAGTCTGATCAAACTGGATTCCTAATTCTGTTTCTGTTGACTAATAGGTAAATGAGATTTTCCTTTCTGTTTTTCAGTCAGCCTTCCACATTCTGAGTAGCCCTCTCAGCTGTGCATATATCATCTCTCCTTTCTAAATTTGTTGTGGTATTGTAACCCCACATTCACTGGCATTACTCGTCACAAAGCATAGAGTTAGCTTAATTTAAAGAAAGACTTGTTTAAGGAAAAAAAAATATATGAATTTCTTAATGCAGGGCTTTCACCGCATTTCATTAAGAAAGGCAAAACATGAAGACTAGAAAGTGAGTAATACATAAATAGCTATGAAAAGTCGGGGAAAAGCAACATAAAGAGACTCATACATAAATAAGTGTAAGTTTAGTTGCACTGCTGAATTCATTTTCATGTCTAGGAATTTTTCAAGTAAAATATGGCTGAGATTTCCAGGCATGGGTGCCTAGTAAGGCACCTCAGCTCCAGGATTTGGGAAGCCAAGCTGCCAGCCTGCAGCCCCAGCTTACGTTAGCTAGTGAGCAGTTCATCAGAACAAGAAGCCCTCTACCTAAATTGGCTAAAGAGGGAATGAAAAACAATTTGGCACACATTTGCCTTACGCTTTAAAAAAAACAGTCCACCTTGATACATTGATATATGTTTAAATAAATAAATAAATAAACAAACTCTCCATGCATATGTCATCAGCTGAGATTGCTGTGCCACACTGCCATTTTCCATTTTGGGAAGATCATCTTGGCATTCAAATTCAGTATTCAATTTACTGCCCAGTCTGACCAACGAGATTTGTCCATGTGGAACAGCTGCCAAGCCAGTTAACCCCTGTTCTGTTTTAATGCATAAGCAATAATCACTGTGAATCACTTCCCATTTGTCTGTATTATAGTTCACTTTAATTCATTTGTGTCCTCTCCTTCAATCTGTCAATTTTATTACTAGACTGAATGTTAAGCCTAAGCTCCTTGGCAATATCCCAATTTTAAAGCTACATTTTATTAGGACATGAGTGGAATTTTTTAAAAAAATGATAAGAAAACTCCAAAACTTCCCTTTGAAAAAAAAATTCTGCTCTGAGATTGAGTGAGTGTACACTGCTCCCGCCAGACAGCTTTGTCTTACTCTTTCTGCAGCATAATTTTTCTGATTCTTTTTTTTTTTCCCTCTCTGGCTCATGCCAGTTTAGAATTGAGAAGGAAATTTGTTTTAATCTTGTTAAAAGTTTGTAGCTCTTAATTCTGTTTGAGTTCTTAAGTAGTAGCGTACAGTATGTTAGCACAGAGTAGTATTTTTGAGTATGGCATTTTGAAATATTGATTGCTAGAGGATTTTTTCTCACTTTGGTTGGCTTAACCTCTCCATAGTTCCCATGAAGATAATTTATGCATATCTAATTTTAATTATTAATGAATCTGAGCCCAGCCTTTCCTTATTAGAGTAAAGGACCAAGAAAGATAGAATGCTTGTTCAGCATAGGCTTCCCTGGCATGGGACAGGTTTCGTTTTGCTGGCATTTCACCTCTGAGTGCAATGCAGGGGCAAGAGAGAGACTCAGCTTCCAGGGTTCATTGCTGTGGTTTATGTCACCCACTGAATATAGAACAGAATTCTGCCAAGCCACACAATAATTCCTATGTGAAAATAGATGCTGTGCTCCACTCTCAGGCTAGCAGCTGCCTGCTTTGATACATGGGCTTCAGTGGGGAGGCAGTCACATGACCTTGATATAAAACTGTCCAATTCCTTGTAAAAGTTCTCTGTATTTTCAGTGAGTGTCAGCAAATGAAGCCAAGCAGCTTCACTTCATGAAAAGAGCACAAAACAATCTGTGATACCATTTTGGTATAGATTAACCTAACAATTGGCTTTCTGGTTTGTTGTGTAAGCTGCTGGCTTTCAAAAACTGAGAGTGATCACTTGTCTACGCCCAAAACAAATGTATTGTCTTTGACTCTTTTGGAGTGGTGAATTGCAGAGGTTATTGGCATTGCAGTTGTAACTGCTCACGGTTGACCGAGAATGTCACAGTGAGATGATAACGTCAGTCTTTGTGCTGTGCCATCTAATGCTCGAGCTTTACTTGTGCTGGGAACAGAATGGATAAAAGACTCTCACTTCCTAGTCAGAGGGAGGATCCTGCTTCTTTTCAAAGATACTTTTGGCATTGCAGGAGAAAGCTTACTCTGTTCTTCGCTTCAAAAAGATGCAACAAGTGGGAAGAGCCCGAGAAGATTGCTAGTGTTTTAGAAATTAGTTGAATAGTGAAATGAGTTGAATAAATAACACTGTAACAGAATGCAAAATAATGAAACTTGATAGAGAAAGGAATCTGTAGTTTCTTTTCATCTTGTTCCACAGCATGTGGCAAATCAATATGCAAAACACTTGAAACCCCAAAAGTTCCCACATACTGCTTTTGTGGTGCATACTTCAGCTGTGGAACTCACTGCTACAAGATGATATCGACACCAAAGGATTCAAAGACAGTTTGGGCTTCTAAGACTACCCACTGGTCAAATATCAGAGGAAAAGAAAATCTCACTTGCTTTGTGACTTAGTCTGATCTTTGTCTCTAGGGAGCCAGTTGACATTCTTAAATTAACTTTCATGGGTGCGTTTTGCGTATTGGGCTTCCTTTGGATGCGTCTGGTTTTCCCACATTGTCAAAGGCAAGCTACTGGAGTGGTGGGGACTTAACATTTGATCTAGTACGGCAGTTCTTCTGTAGTAGAATCCTATAGACTATGGTACTGAACTTGGAATAACAAATATGATTGACAATTTAGCCCATGCTTCCACGTTACTATATGGCATCACTTCATGTCCTGGTAGCTTCTGATCCTATTTGGAGTTGCTCAACCTCTGTGGGGTAGTTTAAAGTACTTAGTCATTGATGATGCCTAAGTCCTGTGCTGTTGATATTAATAGGGGAAAGGCTCTTGTTTTCTTAGGCATCAGTAATTGCTGTTAGGGGCAATCTAGACTAAGCCCATTTCCATTCTTACAAGTAGTGGTAGTGCAGCTTCAGTGGTGTACCTAACGCAAGAAGAATGCCACGGCCAACTAAGGTACTGTCATGCTACAACATCGCTGTTCTTTAACCAAGGAGAAACAAAGGTGACATTTGGAGCAGAATTCTCGTAACAGCTATGAAGCAATGCTTTCACAGTATCATGCACTTGCCTCATGATGTTCTCTTGCATTTATAAAATGGTCCTTTGTGTATATTTTAAAATAACGCTACTTAAGAGGCATCCTGATAGAACATGAGGGAATAAATATAATTTGAATACCTTTGTGAGAAAGCATGGCCCAGAGGTTTTACTACTAAAGTGCAGTGGAAAAGAATACCGAATAAAGTATAGTCGTCTTCATGATCTCTCTTGTTCTTCTCTCTATTGAAATGCAGTGAGTACAAGCTCAATGATCTTTTTTGCTCTTGCTCTTAATTTCTTTTGGCATTTTTTATGTGCTACCTTTCCTTTGTTAAATAGGGGGAAAAAAGTATTAATTTCTATGTTTATCCTTCATCATCTCTAGCTTTGTTAGGTTCTTATGTAGTCACTTTGCTCTGACCTGAATGCTGCTAGCTACACAGGACCCTAAGAAAGTTGCAAATAATAGTTTACAGTCATCAAAAATATCTTTCTTCATAATTGCAAGAGTGGTTAGTTAACAGAACTTGGGCTCCCAAGTCTCACTGTAAATAATTTGGAGCCTTTGTTTCTCTTATGGGACTCTCTTGTGGGATATGCATGTCAGGGAGCAGTTAAGAATGGGTTGCTCCACAAGGGGAGGTGAGCTAGGAGCTTTAATCTTAGTGGCAGGACTAGTGCAAACTAAACATTTGAGAAACAGAACTAGCAAGGTACTCGCAAGATATCAAGTGAGCTGTAGATGCAGATACTGAAACCATTGTGAACACACTTGGGATTGTAAGGTTTGTAGCTTCACAGAAAAGCCATCAATTAATCATTTCATAAAAGGAAGAGTGACATTAAGGTGGCTAGGAAAAAAAATCCTTGCATTCTTGCACTGCAGCCTTCAGTTTTGTAGGTTCTTAAAAGCTAGTGGGCATCACTTCCGTCGCATAACTTACTTTTAATCAGTAAGTGTATATACAGAATATAGTAAAAGCAGCTTTAGCTGCAAGAATTCTGGGTGGCTAACAATGTTAAGAAAAATATTTTTTGCTCTGTCTTCCATTCTTTATTTTGTAAGCAGAAAGTGAAAAACTGGGGTTATTTTTCCTTCTTAAAATAAATGTCTTGACATTAACTTTTGACAAACTGAGACTCTGATGACTCTGATGTTGCTTGCTTGTTGGTTGTCTTTGAAGATGCTGGAATCTTCTGACTTTCTCCTTGGCTGAGGAGAAGATGTGGAACTATTAAAAAAAGGAACTTTTGCTCAGCCCATTTACAAGGAAGTAGTTAAGCAAATGTTAAAAAAAGGAAATAATGGTTAGACATTGAAATGTTCTTAGCTCTATGGCTAAGAATTTCATTGACCTTGGTAATGGCAATCTGCTGCCATCCATGTGAATCTACTGAAACAGAAAGAGTAATCTCACTTTTTAATTATGTGCACACACTTTGCTTGTGCATGCACAAAACAGACACAAGCATAGAGTAATTTTTTGTTGTTGTTTTTGACAAAGCATATGGCTTACACATTGTGTATGCATATACCTGCGTGGACAGAGGGGTGAAAGAGGAAACAGAAAAAGGACACCACCTGGTTGTTTTTTCTTGGCCTGTGTTTGGACTACCCTTTTGCAATAATGTTTGTGTTCTAACCCACAGACATTTCTGCACTTTCCTAAATTTTATGGAGAAGATTGCAGGTGTACACTTCAATCATCTGTCATTGCAAGAAGACTGAAAAAATACTTTGCTTATTATTATACAGGAATAGCTGGTGGATGAAATGAAGAAGCTTAAAAGTAAGGTTTCATGGAGATGCAGCACTTGGCCAGGTTTAGAACTGATAAAGTTAGTAAACTACATTATTGAATCTGGTACACGTTATTTAATCTAAATCTACACTGAAGAATCTCCCGTAGTCTGGCTGTGTACAACATTTTCCAGAAGGTACATGTAACACTAAACTTAATTGAAAATTTAGTAGATTTGTTCTTGAATTTTAATTTTTAATTTCCAAAATTTTTCCAGAACCACCTTCTTGCATTTTCTAGGTGATATCCCAAGTTGTCCTGAGGGGATCTGCGTTCTGGTGTATGGGGGTAGTGACTTGCTCTGACTGGTTCTTTAGTTTGTAGTCTCCTAAGCGATAAGGATTCATTAATTTATAGTTGTATGTTGATTGTTACATAGCATGCATGAATTTGTGGGGTCTTCTACTCCAAAAAAGTAATCTGTGGATCTGCAAGGATTCTTGAGATAACTGCTGTTACATAGAGTGCAAGAGGTATACTGGATTAAGGGAGTGCAGCATCTGCATATAGTGCATTCCAAGGGCTTTTCATCCAGTAATGCAAAATGAAGACCAGTAATAAGGCAACAGGGCAGTTTATTAGTACTCTACTAATATTTAGAGACTTAGAATTATCCACATACTACTTAGTTGTGGGGTTTTTCCCTTTAATATGATCTGATTATGCACATAGAAATTGTCCATTATCAGTATGTGTCTTGGCTAGATGCTGTCCGTCTGCAGAGCATTTTTATAGAGAGGGTATGGTAGTAAAGCGCAATGTATGTCTATGTAATGAGGTAAGATTCAAGAAAAAAAATATTATGGTGAAGGAATACCATCATAATATTTTGTTTTACATTTGAGACACAGGAAGAAGGGAGCTGCTCATTTGACTGAAATATAAAGCATTGTACAGCACGTTATAGTTTCAAATCCAGCCCAGGTTGTTAGCAACAGATCTGTTGCCATCTAACTTATATCTGCCTCTATGTATAAAGACTTGGTGAGGAGTCAGCCCAATTCCCATTGAAAAACAGGGTACTGACAACTTCACTTTCATTGTATGGAGCAACTAAGCAGGTTTGGACATGACGACTGTGTGGATGACAGATCACCTAGAAGAACTTTGCTTCTATATGAAGGAGGTGGATTGATTCTGTAAAGAGCATGTTTCACTTTTAGTGCTGTAAGAAAGGGTAAACCTGCACAGGGACTACTAGATTTCAGATGGTTGGGGTTTGCTTTTTGACAATCAAGTAGCAATGACTGTCCTGATTAAATTTCTTCCTGGTGATTACTATCATCATACTTACTTTGGTTTTCATTGGTGTAGAATCCTTGAGTCCTAGTTAGGTTCTTATTCTACAAATACAGAATCAGGAAGTAAGAAGGACTGATTTTCGTGATGGTTTTCATCAGAAGATCAAAAAGCGCTTTTCAAAAGAGCTAAATACCCTTAAGCCAATTTTATTAATGGAGAAACCAAGTCATAGGCAATGAAATCACTCCTTGCCTTCCAGCAGACCAGCATCATGTTGAGGATAGAATCTAGGTCCTGAGAGTCACACGCTATTCTCTTGTTCATGCCTCCACTAACACATCAGGCCTGATTTACGAAGGAGCTGATTACCTTCAGTTTCTTCTGATTTCAACCGAAGTTATGAATGCCCATTATTTAAAAAAATGAAGCCCAGTTTAGCAAAAATGCCCGCAGCAGCCTGTATTTTAACATGGAAGGCTGTGTTCCCTTTATGAAGCTATTGTGTTTTTTCTGTAAACAGTTGAATATTGAAAGTGTTCATAACAGAGATAGATGGAGTTTATATGTATGTGCTGTAATTCCTATTGTAAACTGTAGAAAGGCATTGTGAGAAGTGGTGAAGATTCTGGACCCCTTGTCCAGAAATGAGGTGATCTAGTTCTCATCAAATCCATACTGTGAAGTTGAATAGTATAATAGATACAATATTAGCATTATGTATGAGTCGTGATTTATGGGTGTTGATAACATGGAAATCTCAGATGGTATACTCCCTCTGTTTTCTTGTTGTATATATGTCATTCATTAAGTGACAAAAAAGTTAATGCAATTTGTCTGGAAGCAATCTGTAATGCTTTCTAAGTGAACAAAAGGCTATTCTTTCTGGTTACCCTTCATTGATTGATTCTTCATGTAGATATTGGGTTGTTACTAAAAATTCATTTGGGACCAGAAACAATTTGGGAATTTTTTTTAATAGCTGTGTAGAACATCTTTGTTCTCCTAGCTAGCTGGCAGAAAAAAAGAGAATTTGCTTTTAAGGTCTTTCTGGGGCTGCTTTGCACAACTTTGCCCACATGAAAGAGCCATAGGTTTTGTTCACTTGGAAATTCAGCCCACTTAGGACATGGCCAACGACAGTCTACCTCTCTTGGCTGCAGGGAAGATTTGCAAGGATTTGCAATCCTCTGTCTTAGTCCACAGGGAAGATCTAAATTTAAGAAACTGCAAATAAGGTCCTCTCAAATCTTGTACCAATCTTTGCACCTCCAGGCAGGGGCTAGCATTTAGGGACAGAAAATCTAAACTATTGATGTGAGTATCTATTTTAATTTGATTCCCTGTATATTCTAAACAGCCACATGGGGAATGGAAGGGTATCAGCTGCCCTGACAGGGAGGAGTTACGCAAGTGAAAATGCTTCTTTTTTGGGTGGAGGGGGTTGATGGGATGGGTTGAAGAAATAAACTAGGACATATGCACAGCAGTTAGAGAATGGGTTGAAACTCTGTCCTTTTGGATTAGTCTCAAACAGCTGTGTAACTCAGGCCAGTTAATTTTTCTGGCTGAATTCTGCTATTGGGAACACTCTTGACCCCCGTGGAGTGTATGAAAAGTACATTAGAGTACTTGAGGATAGAACATTGTGTATTATCTCTCTTTGAAAACATGGGGTAGATGACTAAAAGTTATTGATTCTTGGGGATGTCTCTGTTCCTGTAATAGGGAAACAGTATCTTTTTCTTCTACTTAATAGGCTTATTGGTAGTTGTTCATGCCGTCATACCTAGAAATCTGCAGATGACTGGCTAGTATGGGTAAGGCTCTGCTAACTAATGCTAAAGTCAGACTACTCCTTCATAAACTGGTGTATGAGAATTTCCAGTTTCCTTTCATTTTAATCAGCTGGTTTTGTATATTTTTTATGGGGTGTTGGCGTGCTGAAATGAGAAAGTTGTTTTCGGCATGGTTCCCCAGTTCGCCACCCCATGCAAGAATGAGTCTTTTCCCGGGAAGATATATCTGTGATGTACTAGAATTTGATTGTTTTGTTGTTCTTTTTCTTAATCTGCACGTCAGTAACTTCCAAGGTCTTAAATGTTCTCACATAGTTCTGAGCAATAACACTTCTGTAGTAGCCTTGTATATTTTATTTCTTAGCAAGGAAGCAAGCATGTAGGGTTGACTCTTTCACTGGGGACACTTAGGGTCTACTCCCGCTAGAACTTTACAGGTGATCAAGCACCTAAGTAAACTCTTCCTGAGTTACTTTTTTGCCAGCACTAAGCCTGGCAAAACAACCACAGGAAAGGAAGTGTGCTGCACCTGCAAAACCAGCGAACATACATACCCACCAACAAAATACTATTAGACCTGTCACTGGGGAGCCCAGTGTCATTGATAAGAAGTGAGCCCTCTTTCATTACCCTTGTGTATAGCAGAATAGATTTCTGCATTACTTACAATAGCTTTTGATTCTACTGCAAGGCCTAAAAGGAACAAATTTAGATCAGATATGTGGTTTTGTGCTTTCAGTTACACTTTCTAAGTGGAATAGTTGGTGCCCTCCTCTCAGTTGCATAGCATAAAGTTCATTCTTTCTACATTCTTGTTGCAAAGCTACAAGCTGTAGGAATATGTGGTCATTTTCTATTGCATTTAACCAGGGTACAGCCACCTGACAAAGTATTTAACACAACTGAGCTAATATTTGGCAATAATTCATACTTCAAAAGTGCTTGAAATTCTCTGAGTGCCCCTAAGCACCCATATTACAGCAAACCATGTTATGTAGATCAGCAATTCTGAACTCTTTTGGCTGTGTCTCTGTATTTGAAATGTCTTGTTTTAGCTGCTTTTGCTTTTGTCCAGCTGTTAATGGTTGCACTAAAAAGGTAATGTGCAACTTTTCCCTTTTGGTAGGTGTCAGGAACATGCTAAATGGAGATTAGACCAAGATCTTGGAACACATTATTCTATTTCCAACTCGGTCTTTCTTGACAAAAAATATTCCAAGGGGCAAGGTTCTTCAGCTCACTAGTCTCTAAAATGTGAAGAAAATAGATAACTACATTTTTAAAGCTGGGTGCATGAGTGGTTTTTTATATCTTTTTTTTATGGCTCCCAAAAATGTTTCCCCAAAAGCAGTGAGCAGCAGTTAATCTATTTCTTGAAAAACAGCCATTCAGCAAATGTGGTGAGAACTGGAATTGACACCTGACTTTATGTTCAGAAATGGGGCAGTGGGATTGCTTGGATCCTGCTGCCAGTGGTAAGCTAGGGTCTTTCCCCCTCTTATCTTTTTCTACTCTGATTTCTTTGACTTTTTTGTTATGTATCTTTGCATTTTGAAAAATATAGTGTGAAGAGGATCAGGAAGGCTGACCTCCCCTCCTTTCTGTGACCCTGTTGAAGTCTGCAGAAGCTATGCTATTGATGTCACTGCAGCCAGAATTTTATCCTTTGTATTTAAGAAAACAGTTTATTCTCAGACTCTTTTACCACTTAATTTTCCCATTATAGTCACAGCTAAATGTTCTACCTGTAGTTTGTTGCTATTCAGGAAACATTGGCTCAGTTTCTTTTTCTTTATGAGGAAATTAAGATAGGTATGAATAGAATATTTTGAAGTCTTTGTCATCTGTGTAGCTTATTTTCCAGGCCTAGACATTTCATATACATATGACAGATCTTCACACATGGCATATATGGCAATGACAATGAGATCAAACAATGAGATCAGAACTAAGTTTAGAATAGTGGATTTGAATGTAGTACCTTTCTAAAATGAACTTCTGCCAGCTTCCCCTGCCGAAAACATACCTGATCTCTGGATTAGGTAAGCCAAGCCTTAATCTAATCTGAAAGTTTAACCTAAAAACTTTTGGAAAGTGATTTACAGTCTGTATTTACTAAGAACACTGGTCTTTTCCTAACAAAAGTATTCCTTAAGGCTTTTTGCCAATCTCAAAATCAGTGAAATGACTGCATTAATGTTAAGTGGGAGCCACTGCCACCTTTATCAAAGAGTTATTTAAGCTTCTTCAAACATTTCACCTTCTTACAAGGACTGTTAGAGAATGATCTAAGAAAGCATCCTGCCCTAGAAACTTCTCTGGAATTTATGGAGGAAATAGCCTTTCAATATTTTTGCTGCAGCAGAGGAATCACCTTGCTTGTCACCAAGAAAGGATTCATTTAGCCAGAAATTAATCCTGCGCTGCTTCCTTATAAATGTACTTGGACAGATCTAATTCTTGTCAGGCAGAAAGCAAGTGAGCCACAAAGAGTCCCAGCACATTTCATTTATGCTCGCTAGCCCTGCTTCATTTCTGACCTCCATGTTCCTTCAATGTTTTCTGCAGTGTCGGCTGTTCAATTTGAATTCTTAGTGGCCATTTTTAGTTTCTACCTTTTTTGCAGAGGTTACAGAAAAAATGGGAGAGATGGCTCTGGTGGTTCAGTTCAAACTTGGCTGTACATCTTCTGGCAAGTGGTTTAGTATGTGCACAAAAAAATCTGCATGGGCTGAGAATGAACGGAGACATCTTTAAAATGGCTTTGGAAAACAGCATAGAAAATACTTGATTCAGATTGGCAAGGCAGAAGAATTATTACTACACGGAAATGTGGCTCTGTGTCTAGCAAGTTGTCCTTAAGGATTTTCCAACGGCAGGCTGCCTACACTGGTCAATAAAGCAGAACTGAAAGACTTCTGCATTGGTATTAGTCTGAACCACTAAGTCCACTTATAAGACAGCACAGCCCTCTTGGCTCACATCTAGAGTCAGTCTAGCTTTTCAGCTGCCTCTTCTGAATCTAGGACGTAGGTCCCCTGTGCGTCCAGTTCCAGAGTTAGCTTGCCTAGACTGTGCTATCATTGTACAACCAGTGTACTGAGAAGTATCTTGGAACTTTCTTCTTGTGTAGGGTGAGGGCAGGGTAATGAGGAATAAACCGAAGGTAACTATACTTGACTGAATGGTCTGCCACATATATGCCTATCCACATCCGTACTTGGTTTTGTACAACTTCGGGGCAATAGATTAAATGTTTGAGGAAGTTAACATGCTGATAGAATGATATCGAAGATGCTTTGCTAGTTTAAAGATCTTCTAGTTTTACAGGTCAAAGAACTGACTAGTCTGAGGTCATATGACATGTCAGGAGACAAATTACAAGTGGAGTCTAAGAATGCCATGTGCCTGACGTAATTGTTATATAGCCTCTATCATGACATTTGGGCTGCATTTCTTTGCAGCAATTACGTTGTTCTTTTTGTGTTGCTTAAAAGTGCTCAGAGCAAGAATGACCACATGACTAACAAAGACCTCAGGTTTGGGTTGATGGCAAGTTGAGTATGAGTCAACAGTGTGCCCTGGCAGCCAAAAGGGCCAACTGTGTCCTGGGGTGCATCAAGCACAGCATAGCTAGCCAGTCAAGGGAGGTGACTGTCCCACTCTACACTGCACTGCTGTGTCCCCACCTCGAGTACTGTGTGCAGTTTTGGTTCCCTCAATATAAGAAGGACATCAAACTATTAGAGTGTGTCCAGAGGAGGGTGAGCAAGATGGTGAAGAGCCTCAAGAGCAAGACTTAGGAGGAGCAGTTGAGGTCACTTGCCTTGTTCAGCTTGGAGAAGAGAAGGCCGAAGGGTGACCTCATCGCAGTCTCCAACTTCCTCAAGGGGGGCAGCAGAGGGGGAGGTGCGGATCTGCTCTCTCTCTGGTGACCAGTGATAGGACAAGAGGAAATGGAATGAAACTGTGTCAGGGGAGGTTCAGATTGGACATTAGGAAAAGGTTCTTCATTGAGAGGGTGGTCGGTCACTGTAACAGGCTCCCCAGGGAAGTGGTCATGGGCAGCAAGCCTGTCAGACTTTAAGGAGCATCTGGACGACGCTTTTAATCATATGATTTAGTTTTAAGTAGCCCTGCAAGGAGCAGGGATTCAGACTTGATGATCCTTATGAGCCCCTTCCAACGCTACTCTATGATACTCTGATTCTGAGAGGATGCAAATAGGGGTAAAAACTCTGCTCGAGACAGCATGAGTTGTGCAGCAATGGACTCTGTACAATAGGACACATTCCAAGGCACTGCCTGGAGTAACTACCCTGATACAGTAGAGCCTTCAGAACAGACAGAGCCCCTGAAAGTGGATACAATCTAGGCCTTGGACAACAGAGTGCTTGGGTGCAACGTGGTGTTCATGTCAGGGTTGCAGTCATGGTTGGGTCACTAAGTCACCACAAAAGGAGATGTGAGGGATATGCACAGACTGCCATATGAGCAGACAAACAGGAGATTGACAGGATCTTTGCAGAGCTCCTACAGAGGCAAGAGCCTAAACCCTGCAGTGCAAGAAAGGAGGGACAACTCTGAAACTGCATTTGAATGACCAGTGGATGTATACTGCCATACAAGCTGAAGGGATGCATCATAGCCGGGTGAATCTGAATCACACCTGGACCAGTGCTGACAGGAAGTGGTGTGTGACACTGGTTGGAGACTTCCTTCTACAGGGTACAGAGGCACCCATCTACTGACCTGACTTGCTACCTCATGTGATCTGTTGCTTGCAGGGAGGTTGGACTGGGGCTGTTGCAGAAAGCACTAAGGCATGTCTGGACTTCGGCCTGTTAACCCCTGGCCTGCTTATCCATGTGTTTACCATGTGCTCCTGTCAAGGGAGACCTTCACAAACCGAGTGGCTAACAGGGCACTGGAGCCCAGGTGCTGTTCTCCTTGGTCCTGCCAGCGGAGAGGAAAGGCTTGGGTAGGAGGGCATCCAACCTACAGGTTAACACACCTGACTGCGCAGCCAATGTTGCAGACAGAGCTTTGGCTTTTATGACCATGGATCCGCTCTTTGAGGAATGGGGAGTGCTGGGGAGACACAGGATGTCACACAGGGGTGGGGCAAGACAATGTTTTCCGACAGGCTTTCCAGCCTAGCTAGGAGGGCTTGAGCATAGATTCATGAGGGGATGGTGACCAAAGCCTGAAGAGAAGGGGAGGCACAGGGAGCAGGAAGGAAGTGCCTGGTGAAACGGGTGCACACTTTCGTTGTAGAGCTGCAGGGGGCAGAGGCACACGAGGAGCTGGGGTTGGCCACAGCACAAGTAGTGCTCTCAGTGGCCAGGGTGCACTCCTACAGCACTCCTGCTGAATAGGGAGAGCAGAGCAGATGTGCTGATAACAGGGTCCACTGACTTTCCCAGGCAAGGCAAGGCAAGGTAATGAATCGGGTCATGGTCCATCCAGAGAGTCCAGTGTAGGAGGCTGAGTCCCAAGTCCAGCTACTTTGCGGATAAGAGCTGTGGGAAGAAAGCTGGGAGCAGGGCCCTGCCCCTCCTTTCCCTTGGGAACTGTTTTTAAGCAGCGGCCTTGCCACTGGCTCCTGCCTGTGTTACATTGCAGCTGTGTAGCAGCCCTGTCTATGGCTGATCTTGTACCTGCACAGTCTGGACCTTGACCCAGACCCACTGGTTGAGCTTCCTGACTGACCTTGGATCTGCCTCATCACTATGGACTTGCTGGGGAATCACTGGGCTGCATGTGACCCACTGTCTTTGGCCACCATCCTAACCTGGACTTGCAGTTCTGCATCCTGGCTCCTTCTTGGTGAGGCCACTGCTTGTGCCTGCCTTGTTACTGTGTTCCACTCCTGACTAGCCTTCCATGGTGGAGCAGCTAGCCCTCACTGCTCTCTGACGCAGAGGGAGGACTGATGGCAAGGCTGCAGTGTAGGTCCAACCTCCACCCAGCTGTGAGTGAGACATGTAGCAAGATTACAGCCCTGAACTTGAAGAAAGCAGGCTTTGGCTTGTTGAGGGAATCTGGTAGGCAGTATCCCATGGGAGTTGCCCTGGAGGGCAAAGGGGTCCAGGAGAGCAGGTCAGACTTCAAATACAACCTCCTCAAAGCACAAGAAGAGTCCATTCTGATGTGTGGGAAGTCTGTCAGGCCTGGCAGAAGGCTGGCATGGATGAACAGAGAACCCCTGACTGAGGTTGACAGCACAGAGGAAGTGCACGGAAGGCGGAACTGGGACCAGGCTGCTCTGGAGAAACAGAGCCATTGCCTGAGTGTGGTGGGGTGGAATCTGGAAAGCCTAAAGCTCAGCTGGAGTTGAAACTAGTGAGGAAAGTGTAAAGCAACACAGAGGACTTTTATGAATACATTGGTGGTAGGAGGGACCCTAAGAAAAAGAAGTGGACCCTCTGCCAAATGGGGCAGGGGACCTGGTGACAAAGGACACACAGTGCCTTTTTTTTAAAATACCGCAGGTCAAGAGATATGGTCATGCCCTGCCACAAGCTCTTTCTGCTCTCCTCTTAACTCGTCTCAAACTCCTCCCCATTGGTCTCTCTCACTCAAAGGGCTACTCTGCATGCTTTCAGAGGCTGTTTGAGGCTATCTGCTTGTTTCTTCAGTGCCCTAAGCATACTCTGCATGCAGTGGGGTTCTTCTAGTCTTTCTTCTACTTTTGTGGCCTTCCATTGGTACCATGTGTTCTCCTTGGACTCTTTTAACATCTCTGCTTCTTTCTTGGTCTCTGTGATGCTACTCTCTGCTCTCTCAGCATTCTTTCAGTCTTTCTGCTATATTTTTGCACCTCTTCGAGACTACTGTATGCTCTCTGGGTGTCTTTCTTGCCTACTTTTTTCCACCTTTCTGAGGCTAGTCTTTGTTATCCTTCACATTTGCAGGCTTTATGCTATTTTCTTACTTCCTCTGAGACTACTCTGTCTTCTCTGAGGTTCTTTTAGGCTCTCTTCTAGTCTCTCGGGCTCTGTAAGGCTTCTCTGTTCTCTAGGACTCTCTCAACCTGTCTACTTGTTCCCTAGCTTCTCCAAAGCTGCTATGGCTGCCTTTCAGGCTTTTGCTCTATTCCTTCCTCTCACTGACGTGACTTTGGAGCACTTTCAGTCTTTCTACTGTGTCCCCTCTCTCCCGTTGCCCCCACTTTTCTGAAGTTAAACTGGGTTTTCTGGGGCTGTTTCAGTCCCTTCAAGGTTTGTGGCATCTCATCAGGTACTCTTCTTTCTCCTGAGACTTTTTCAGCCTCCCTGCTTGTTTCTTCCCCTCCCCAAGGCTATTCTCTGTTGCTCTTTAGCCTCTCTCCTTTCTTAGCAGCTGCAGCCCTACTCTCCTAGTACTCTTTCAGAATGTCTGCTACTTTCTTGTTACTGTCAAGGTGTGTTCACCATGGTTCTTTCAGGTTTTCTAACTAGTTTCTTTGCCTCTTTGAGGCTACTGTGTTCTCTGAGTCTTTTACAGATTTTTGGCTCATTTTCCCTTCTTTGATGTTACTCTTTGGGGCACTTGCAAGCTTTCTGCCTTTTTGGTGTTGTTTTTGTTTGTTTGGTTGTTTTTTTTGTCTTCTCTGAGGCCACCCTTTGTACTACTGGGTACTCTGGAGCTCCTTTAATATCTCTGATACTTTCTTGTTATCGCTGAGCCTCTTCGGTATTCTCTGGGCGTCCTTTGCCTTGTCTGTTTCTTTCTTGGCCTCTTTGACACTGCTACATTTTGTTTCCTTGGGCACTTACAGGCTTTCTTCCCTTCCTTGAGGCCATTTTATATTCTCTGAATCTTTTTCAGACTCTCTGTTGCTTTGTTGGCTTCTGCTTGTCTCCACTGTTTCATCTGGGGATCTTTCAGACCATCTTCTACTTTCCTGGCATTTGGAGAGCTATTCTGTGATCTTTCTCTCAACGTTTAATCCATTTTCACGGTTTCTCTGAGACTTCTTGGTGTCCTCTGGATGTCTTTCAAGTTCTCTACTACTTTGTCCTCTCTTTGACTAGTCGATATTCTCTGGGACACTTGCAAACTCTTTCCTATGAAATTATCAGGCTCTCAAAAACAACTTGCTGTTCATTGGGGATCTTTCACACCTATTTCTGTTTTATTACTGTTTTGAAGGAGGATAAGAGAGGATGGGGCGAGGGGGGAGATCTTTTCAGAGATGCAACAGCTTCAAGACCTCTGAACTTTAACTGCAGTGGAGTCGGAATAGGTCTCTGCGAGTCACCCTTTGGAATCTTTTTGTCCCCTTTTGGTTTTGGTGGTAGTTGGGGTTAGGAGACAAATGAACTCAAAGAGGCACCTTTTAAAAAATCCTTTATTTTTATATCATCCTAGTAAAAATCTTTTATATAAAGGCGAAAGTAGGTATTGCATAGAAGAAACGCTGGTGCAAACATCACCTGGTGGGAATGGCATATTGTTTCTTAGTGTCTACTATCTACTGCACAACAGATGGCTAGCCCATAGGCAAACATCTTCAGCGTGAAGCTGCTCAACTCTATGGAAAGAAGTTACGTCAGAATTATGTGTGCCCTATTCCATGCTGCTCCCAAGAACCATGTGCTGGGAAAACACCCTTCTCCTCCTTGCCTTTTCTGTGCCCAAGAGAGACCATGAGGATCAGTTCAGCTGCCCTCTGCTTGCACCGTTCCTGTGTCTAAGTCTGTATTTCATGCGTGCAAATCGGGGGTGGACACAGGATAGGAGAGTTGGCCTAACATGACCATAGTCCAGGAACTCAATGCATGAAATATAAAAAGCATCTTCTGTCTTCTTGGAGACATTTATGCCATTGTTTTTATCATCTCACATGCTCCTTAGCTATGGGCAGTTCTTTTGAGCACCCTCTACCTGGGCTTCCTATAACTAACAGCCTTGGTACCACCAGGAGGGAACAGAATTCACGGCTATCACTTCAACAGCTTTCACGTAGAGGTTCTTCAAGCAGTTCTCCTGTTATGTCTCTGCTTAAGTTCTGCTGCAGCTTCCAAGCATGAAGCACAGTGAGAGAGCAGGTGTGCTACAGCCTGAAAGAACACTCAGAGAAACAGCGCTTTCACACACTTGAACTGTGCTTTCATGAATTAGAGAGGTATGCATTTATACAAATCAGTATTTGTGTATATTAAAGATACTTTTACTCAGTATCAGTTTTTATTTAAAAACATGCTAAAAACTTATAGTTAAATAATCAGAATGACATTTGGGGAAAACACACAGCCACCCACCCACCAGCATAAGCAAAAAAAGTGCATACATACATGAACCAAAGCTCCCTTTGACCAGTTTACAGGGCAGTTAGTGCCTTCTCTGACAAACTGACTGATGCAGCCTCACACTTTCCAGGGCTGTTTTTTGTTGCCTGGAAAACGGCATTATTTTTTTGCTCCTTTCAGAAGGACACACATGGTGCCTTCCTTGCCTTGGCATTTACTTCTGTAAGGTCGGCTCTTAGACCTTAGGTCCCTGAGCTTAGTGGCAAAATCTGGCAATGACACAACTTTAAAAAAGTTTGCAGGTCAAGAGACATGGTTATTCTATTTTATTTGGTACTGCCCCTGGACTACTGTACCCAATTTTGGGTTCCCCAGTGGAAGAAAGACATGGGCATACTGGATCCATTAGGATCATTTAGGAGACTGGGATGGGTGACATACAAGGAGAATTTGAAAGAACTGGATTAGTCAGAAGAAGAGAGTTTAAGAGGGTGGAAGAGATGGTCTCATTGCTGTTTTCAGCTACCTCATGTGAGGACACAGAGGAAATGGAGCCAGTCTCTTCTTGGAGGTGTGCAGTGATAGGACAAGAGGCAACAGATGCAAAGTGGAACAAGGGAAAGTATGAGTAGTTATTAGGAAAAGAATTTTCATTTTGAGGGAAGTTAAACTTTCCAATGGGTGCCTAGAGATGTTTGGACTCTCTGTCTTTGGATGTATTTGTAACTTTGCAAGGCCATGAGTTACTTGGTTTATGCTAACTTTGCTTTGAGCAAGAGATGGATTCAAACGTCACCAAAATTTATTTCTGAAGCACAACTCTGGATCCAGAGTAGTGTGAGTACTATGCCTACCGCAGTAGTTTCCAATGTTAAGTGCAGCCTTATCTGCAAGATGATGGGTTCCTTGGTCACACGTTGTATGACTTTATCAGTCAGGAATATTCAAGAAGAGAGATCATCAGAAGGAAAAAGATTTCAGAAAGAAAATTTTGGTTTTTATTTGCATTTTTGATGCAAACCAGCAGGCTGTGCTAGCAGATTTTTTTTTCCCCAGGAAGAAACACACAATCTTGTCATTTTCACTTTTTATATGAGCAAGGAAAAGAACTGCAGCACAGAGCATGCTGTTTTTATTTGTGACTGTTAACGTTAACAGATGTATTCAAGGCCTTGTTTAGTAACCTTTTTTTTTCTTGAGATGTGAAAGCAGAGACTTCTGTATTATACTCCAATGATTGCTACCAAGTTTATGTTAATTCTTCCCCCCTGCCCCCCCTCCCACCCAATAAGGGTTGTGTAGGTCTGGTACAGCCTTCTTATTTTAATGCTACAACATTGGCAGAATTAAATATTGTCTGCCTCTTCTTTTTCCCCATACAGCTGGAATCAGAATTCTTTTAGGTTTGGTTTCTAAAATATTCCCAGAGAAAAACAAAACAGGGACTGCTTTAGCTAAGATTAAATAGCTGTTTCTTTGCAACTGGGGGGAAGGTTTAATAGCAACATAGTGTTTTCATTCATTCGTTCCTTCAGTCATTCATTCTGAGATTACTCTATTCCACCTTTCTAAACTGAATCTGTGGGTTACGAATTCCAGAAGTGAAGCCACACATTTGCAAGGACCCAAGCAATAAGAATGCTGTTTAGAACTATCCTGCTTTTCTTCAGTGTTTTTCAAAGCCATTTACAACCACAAGTGAATGTAATTTCCAAATAGCAAATCAAAAACATAATGATAACACAGCAAAACCATTGTCAGAGACTAGTCTAGTTCTTCTCAGCCCCATACAAAGAGGAATCTTGATAAAGTTTAACATCATGATAATAAAGTACACAATTTCTATGGTTAGGGCAATGTTACCTAGGAAAGCCTAGGTAAATCCTTTGAACATGGGAAGTCAAGATCATGCTGAACTATATAGTGTAGTGTCTTAATTCAGCATAAGTTCTATCAGTTCAGCCTCTTGAAGAGTGTTGTCCACTTCACAGATGCTTCTTCTCAGAAATGAACAGTTTAACAACTTCCATATCATCCATTATTCATGCCTTTGACATATCTGTAAGGAAATTTCAGTTTCAGAAATGAGGGTCTGTTGGACAAGCTCCATTCTTTTAGCACTCCTGCCCACTCCCTTGGCCTGGATTGTCACTTTGGGGTATTGCAGAATTTCCCATTTTTCACCTTTTACATAAAAAAACCCCCCAAAACAAGTAAGAACTCACTGAAGTCATGGTGCATTCTTTCCACCCTTTTTCTGGTGCTTTCTGCTATGTGAATGGTCTTTTTTTCAGAAATGCATGCAAACCTTATCTGTGCAGGGTGGCTCTGGAGCCTTGATCACAACATATGATGGCCATTTCTTGCTGTTTTGGTCAATGCCAATGTTTTGGCAAAGAACTGGCATCCCCTGAGTCCTGCCATTGTATCTGTGCATCTTCCTGTTCCCTCTTCTTGTCTGGAAATAGAAGGTAGACCCTTCTTTGTGCTATGTAAATAGTTTCTTTTTGTGAATATACAAGACCAATAACAACTGGCTTATCAGTGGCAGAAATCTGTGTTTACTGTGCACTCCTATTTTGCAAGATACTGCTCTAATTGTCTGTTTAATACTGGTTCCTAATACAGCTTTAACATTATGATGATAGAGCTAAAGCTACCATATAGTACTGGCAACGACCCATGAAACACATGGAAGCTTGTGAACTCAAATACACTATCATATACTTGAATATAATTATAAACAAATAAAGAAATCCATTGATAAAGCCGGATAAATTTTCAGATATTGAGGCTCAAGGAAGATGAGTGACTCCATGGTGGCAGTCAACACTCCTGGATCTTCAAAACAGGTTCTCTCTGTAGCTTTAGAAAGTGAGAACAATCCTACGTATCTTCCATGTTTAAGTATAGAAATGGTGGAGGCAACAATGCTTTATAGTATTCTTCATACCCATACGTTATCATTCATCTAGATATGCTTGTTTATGGTCTACTCAGAAGCAAACTGAACTGATGCAGTGCCTTTCTGATGACTTCAGGGGCCTGTGAAGATTATGTTAATCCAATTCTATTAATTTGCTTGTTCCGGTAAGCTGCTGTCAGAATTAGTCAATTTTATGGAGTTGTGGAACCGCTCACAAAGTTTGACATGTAATTAAATGTTGCACTAGGAGGTCTTTTGGAGGACAGCAAAAAATCCCACCCTGGTTATGTATTACCAAAAGGATCCCAAGGCACATGGCTGGCTAGGAGCTTCTGCTGCCTGAGGAGAAATCAAGTCTGTGCTGCCTCTCACCCGTTTTCTGACTCCCTACAAGGGAATTAGCATGGAAGTGAAGGGAGACCATCAGATTCAAGACGAAGTATGAAGGACAGCCTCCAGGAATTTCTTTGTAAAGCAAATAGTGTCAAACACCAGGAACTGGGTTCCAGAAGTCAGCAGAACTGCTGAGAACTTGGATAAGTGAAACAGGGAAGTCCAAGCCATAGGATAACATGACTGCCGTGTATACATGGCTGTTGGGATTTGAGACAGAATATTTGAGTATTTGGTTGGGATTTAGTATTGCAGACATTTATACATCTTATCTAATATTTATGTTGGGCTAAAGTGAGAAGGATCACCACGTTTGAACAATATTGAGTCTCAAGGCAGTAAGGATTAGGGACATGATGGCTTCTGTCAGCTTTTCTATTTCCTAAAACAAGTGCTGGCTTTTCATTGAGTGAATTTTGCACACTGCAAATCTGAGCTCAGTTAATATATGTCTGCAGGCATACATGGACTTTTGAGATGTTTCTGCCAGTTCCAGTTTTTAAAAAATCCTTAAACGGGAAATGTCCAAAATGAAGACATTTCAGCCTGCAGGCAAGTTTTATGCAAATTAGTCTGCAGGCATGAATGCGTGTCTTGCATTGTTGGTGGTCTTGGCAAGCCATGAAAAATGTTGAGAATGGCTGCTGTCCCATGGCTGATGAGACAGGTGGAACATACCACCTTCTGGTTACTGCACTGTCTTTGGCCCATGTGTAGTAGCTGTTGCAGTCAGGTGGTAGTTTGGCTGGATTAAACTGATGTTTTTAGTAGGCACAGGACAGGACAGTTACATTACTTACTGTATGATCAGTTTAGCAGATACGCATGAACTGCTTAATGAAAGAATATTGCAAAGGCTCAGTTATGGTGCTTGTTTGGCAAGGAAGATACAATTAATAATGTCATTGCATAAAAGTCAGTAGTCATGCTAGCTGCCAAATGTTACACGATGCAGATTCAGAAATATTTCATCCAGCTGCCAATGCTTTCAAATCATTCTGGCAAGGTTTGTATTTCTATTTTAAACTGTGTAAAGGGAAATTGCTCTCATTCTCTCAGTGCTAAGGATGGTACAAGCCTTACCCTACCTACTTTTAGAGAAATAGACAAGGGGAAGAAAAGTATTAGAGGTCATCACAGAGGTTTAATTTAGTGTCTAAAATGTACTGGACATATGCCAGACTGATTCTGATGGGGTTTTTTGAGAGGAAAGGAGGGGTACATCTCAGGATCAAATGTGTGCCTCCAGGAAACATTCCACAAAAATTTGTGAAGTAAAATTATCATTTCACATTGATAAACCATAGGAATTTTCATTTTACACCTTCCATTAATGCTGTGAAAGAAATGAGTGTTATTTTCAGTTATGTACTGCTACTTTGCTGAGCTAGGTATTGAAGATTTATTTATGCAACTTTGATTATTTTTTTTTTTAATTTGAAAAAGCTGAGCCAGTGCAATCTGCGGTGTTCTCTTGGTAAATAATGGCATAGTGGAACCATCAGTTGGAGTTTTCCATCTTCTTCCCCTTCTGTTCCTGACCATACCTGTAATCAAAGCTTTTATACTGCTTCCTATGGCCAGGACCAATTATTTAATATCAGCTAAATTAAGCACGTTTACCTTAACTAGTAAAATGGTATGTATAATAATGATACAAATGCAAGAATTCAACAAAAGCAAAAAATTATTTATGTCATTATTTTTGTTCTCACTATGAAGTACAAGCTTTGTGGTCCTTTATGAAATCTCACCCAAGTAGTCCCTACTACTAGGTTTTTCAGGATCAGAGGCTGTGTGATCAAAATGAGTCATGTTTTTGCATGTAAAATATTTCATGCTCTTGTTTGTTTGCATATGGGGAGCACCTCTTTGCTTAATGCAGGATCTGGAATGGATATATTAAAAAACAAAATGAAAAAATGGAAATAGCAAGAATGTGTTATGGGGACGAAGGAAGGACTTTCACTTGATTGGTGAATGAACTGAATGCTAACTTGTGGAAATGCTATGGTGTTTCTAGAGCATTTGGTTTGGCTACATTTTTAAGGGACAGACAGTAACCTGTGAGGTAGGACTGCAAAATCATCACAGTTATATCTGGGACAAAAACACATGAGCAAACTGAAACAGTGATGTTCTAACAGTGAGAGAGGAGCCTAATAGACCAAGGTGTCTGAAGAATGAGCACGGACTAATGTCTTTACTCTTATTCCCAGGTTGCTGCTTTTTATGGAAATATTATTCCTTGTTTCTTACAGCTGAGTGAATTGCATGTGATATTCATTTCATGCTGCTATTTTGACCACGGTATGAAGAGATATTGTTGCATTCCGGCTGTAGTGTGAATCCTTATAGCATCTGATTTGTTACCTTCGTGCCCTTCCAGCACAACTACTACTGGAGATGGGCTTTTTTAAGATAAAGAAGACAGTGAAAATAATTTTTATTCTTTGAAAAAGAGAATTTGAAAGAATAAGGACAACATAAATAATTACTAGAATTCCTTCATGTTTTGTCAAGAGGGTCCTCTCCAGTTTTTGCTAGTTGCTAACAGTCTGCATTCTAAGCTGGAGGAGGAAAAAAAAAAGACCTTTTAATTTAACTCCTTTTGAAAAACTAAACCTGTTTGAAATCTTGACAACCCATTTTATTATAATCTCTGAAAATGCAAGTTAAATAAAAATATTCAGGGAGTGGATACTGGCTGCCCATTTCTGCAAAGAAGGCAAGTAAAAAAACTGGTAGAAGTCTTAGCAGCTGAAAGCAAAGCTGACTGAAAGCCTAAACCAGTTTTTGACAGCAGTAGGTTTTATTTCAGATTATTCATTTAGTTCTTCTCAACATCTAGTTCATTCAATACTGAAAAACTGGTAGGTGAAAAAGCAAACAAACTTGCTTTCTATTTTTGAAGACATAAAGAGAATGAGCATATAAGAGCTATGTCTTTAAAGAGCTTGGTCATCAGAAATGTTCAGTTCATTAACTACAAGTAATACTTCCACTGTTAAGTAAATCCATTTAAAATGAAAACTATGGTCTAGCAGTTCTCCTTGTTTCTTAGCCATACAGCACACTAGACATAGTACTGTGTAACTAATAGTGTATATTTTTGAAATGTTGTATTGTGGCTTTTGATTGAATTCCAATTTCTATCAAAATTCAGTTACCATGAATAAAAAACCCCAAAACATATAGGAAATAAAATGGTATCATTCACTGCTGTCTAACATAGTAACAACAACAACAAAAGATGACAAACATGTATAAACATAGATTCTCTTCTGGCCTGACAAAAAGATGCATTAAATATCTATGGAAAGAAGCTGAGTAAAGGATACAAAAGCAATGCAGAGTTAAAATCTATGACTTAGTCAAACTTTCTTGCTTTTGATTTAAATTATGATTCAAGTTGGTGGTTTAAATAGCTGTGACTTAAATCAATCTGCATTGACTCTGACCCATTAGAAAAGCATTTTTGAGAACAGAGGTCGCTTTGAAGCGTTCCTAGTAGAAATAGCAGAGTGTTCCTTTTCCACATCTGGGGACAGTGGTGAGATCTTCCTCCAGCTGTCATTCCTGCAAGCCATGTGCCATTCGTAGTCTTATGTTTAGAGTAAGCAAAGCTAGACTTTGTGTCTAGAGTGCAGATACATGAGTCTTTTTAACATATATTGTTCTGTGCTCTTGTTTTTATTTGATACTCAGTTTACAGACTCATTCAAAGTGTTGAGCACTCTGGTTCCCCATTCACCTCTCTCCTAAAGCAGATGGACAGACAAGAGTTGTGCCTCTTGCAGGTGGCTGAACTGCCTTTTAAGCACAAGGTAGATATGAAGCCATGCAAGAATACCAGCTGCTTATCTGTGGGAGGTGATGATGTTAGTTGCTGTTGCAGTTTACTTGCTTTTCCTCAGATCAGGCCTGCTGCAAATGCAAACAGTAAACTTAAATAAGAAGTGGTTTGAGCTATATGCTCTGACTCTACACAGCAGTAGAGGACTATTCACAAGCCAGCACCAACTTCATTTTTCTATTGCCTTCCATTTTATAGCTGAGAGGTCTGTTCAGTTGTATTCTAATTTGTATAGAAAAGCATGAGCTAGAAGTTCATGAGGGCAAGGCAAAAGGCTCAAGCCCGAGTCAGACATGCATTGTGAATGGCAAACTGCTTAGGTTTCTGTATTTTTGTAATGTGTATGAAGTCAAAATAATTGCAGAAACATGACAGCACATATAAAGTCAAACTGGGAATTAGATAAGTCTTTCCTGACTTTAAGGTCTTGCTGGATGGATTTAACACTTGGCAGTAATAACTTAAGGCCACTGTAGCTTCTCTTTGATGTATGTGGCAAAAGAGATGGAAGCATATAGGAAGGTAGGTGAGCAAGGGCTGTGTTTTTTGGTGTTCCAGCTGAAGCAAAAGCTATTTTAACTTGTGAAACAGGAAGAATTTTTTGAAAGCTTTCTGGATAGAGACAGAAATCTGGAAGATTATTTTAGTCAATGTGTTCATGTTTGTATTAAAATCTATAGCACCGCTTGCAGTTTAGGATTAGCTACATTTTCCAGTCAGATATCTTGTGTGAGGCAAGTCAGTACTGAGATGCCATGTAAGAAAATGTCCCCAGAATGATTTTATCGTGACAAGCAGTCTAATGCAGGGAGATTACACTGTTCAGATTTACAGTCAGCAACTGGAGCTTTATTATGAATTCTACAGAACTAGTAAAGGAAACTCAAGATTCATATGCAATAACAGGATATCCTGACTGTATAATAAGGTAACCAGTCCCAGCATATGGGTTGAATGACACATCCTTTGATATAGGTAGAACTGCTTTTCTCAGTTTGTTTAAACACTGCCATTTTTACAGATTTTGAGATTTTGTTTATGTGTTGCTTAAGCTTTCAGATGTGGCTCCTGGCAGCTCTTCTTTCCGACTTCTGCCTTCTTATGCTTTCCAGAACTCTTCATGGGCTGCGTAAGCCATTAGAGTGATTGTACGTGAGTGACAGACCTGTCTCTGTATGCCCTTCCGAAGAGTAAGTTGCTTAGGGCTCATTTGGTGGCCCTTACTGTTTAGCTCAAAATATACCAGCTCATGCTTTGAGCTACAGAGAGCCCCAGTTAAGTTTCAGATGAGTTCCTTATTCTTCAACCAAAATATAATCATGATGTGGAGACACTTTTCATGGGCTGAGAGGAACCTCATGAAGTTCAACAAGGGGAATTGCAAAGTCCTGCACATGGGGAGTAACAACCCCATGCTGAGGGCCACCTGGCTGGAAAGCAGCTTGGCCAAAAAGGACCTAGGAATTCTGGTGGACACCAGGTTGAACAGGACCCAGCATGTGCTCGTGATGCAAAGAAGGCTAAGGGTATCCTGTGCTCCATTAGGAGAGTGTTGCCAGCAGGTCAAGGGAAGGTGATCCTTCCCCTTTATTCAGCACAGGTGAAGCCATACCTGGAGTTCTGGGCTCCCCAGTACAAGAGAGATGTCGACATAGCGGAGGGAGTCAAATGAAGGACCACTAAGATGTTGAAGCATCTCTCATATAAGGAAAGGCTGAGAGAGCCAAGACTGTTTAGCTTGGAGAAGAGAAGGCTCAGGGATATAATCACTGTATATAGTTATACACAATACAAATGTATATATTGTATATAAATGTATACATTTATATACCTGAAGGGAAGGCAAAGAATCATAGCACCATAGAATGGTTAGACTTGGAAGGGACCTTAAAGATCATCTAGTTCCAACCCCCTGCCACAGCCAAGGACATGTTCCACTAAACCAGGTTGCTCAAAGGCCCATCCAACCTGGTATTGAACACTTCCAGGGATGGGGCTTCAACAACTTCTCTGGGCAACCTGTTCCAGTGCCTCACCACCCTCAGAGTAAAGAATTTCTTCCTAATACCTAATCTAAATCTACCCACTTTCATTTTAAAATCATTACCCCTCATCCTATCACTACACACCCTGATAAAGAATTCCTCCCCATCTTTCCTCTAGGCCCCCTTCAGATACTGGAAGGCTGCTATAAGGTCTCACCAGAGCCTTCTCTTGTCCAGGCTGAACAACCC
>VYXH01003453.1:0-24276 GCA_013397275.1 Burhinus bistriatus
AGGAGCGTAGTGCTGCTGTAACCCCGCAGAAGAGGATGTTGCTATATACACTGATCTCCATCAGGCACCAGAAACAGATAAGCTAACAGGGTTTGGTTTTTTTTTTTTTTTTCATTTCGAGTGATTTCAGTCTTCCAGGGAAAATAAAAAAGGAAATGATGACGAAGCATTCCAAGAGCTGACTAAAAGGAAAATGGGAAATGTAGCATTAGAAAGGAACTAAGATGAGAGAAGGGATCAATAAAATATGTTCCAGGAGGAACAATTTTGGGACCAACTTGCTTTGATGTTTTCAAGAACTGTATTTTCACAAAAAAAGCCTTGACCTGACAAAGAAATTTTCAGATGACAAAGTTTTGGAGAACTTCATCAAGACTGATGAGATACAGGCTGTAGTTAGGAGGAAACATACAGGATAAAGAAATACATTTAAGATTGAGTATCAGTTCTATTGTGTGCACAAAGTAAATGGAAAGAAATATTAACAAGTGGTATAAACATAGCCATTAAGGCCATTGCACTCTTGTCTCAGGCATTTCATTCCCTGCTTCTCTTTGCAGCTTGAGAACAAAATCAGCTTTGAAAAACTTACAGAATGGACCAGTCCAAATGTGATGGAAAAGAAGAGAGTGAAAGTGTACCTCCCACGCATGAAGATTGAGGGAAAATATAACCTCACATCTGTCTTAATGGCCTTAGGTATGACCGACCTGTTCAGCCCTTCGGCCAATCTGTCTGGCATCTCTTCAGCAGAGAGCCTGAAGATATCTGAGGCCATGCATGAGGCGTACATGGAAGTCAATGAAGAGGGCACTGAGATGGCAGGCTCAGCAGGGGTGACGGGAGACATTAAACATTCCTCTGAGTTTGAAGAGTTTAGGGCTGACCATCCTTTCCTTTTCTTGATCAAACACAACCCAACCAACAGCATCCTCTTCTTTGGTAAATATTGTTCCCCCTAAGGAGAAAAAGAGCTGGAAATAATGCTTGCCTTCCCTTCAGAAACAGACTCCCCTTACTGTAGTACTGTAGTATAATCTCATCTCTTCAAGATTTTCTCCAAGTGGAAAGCCTTCAATATCTAGAGATATATTCCTGAAGAAGCTTGTGACTTCTCAGATCTTCAGGTGCAGGTATTTCTGCTAATGCAACTTGCATTCAGGACTTATATTCAGGATTGAATGAGAATTTCAGGAGGTATCTTAGGAATATTTCCCATCGTTACTGAATAACTTGAGCGACAGGGCTAGTGTTTTGATTTTTGTGAGAAATCCTGCCACTGCTTATTGAGAATCTGATTTCTCTATAGGTGTTCTGTGAAATAAACACAGCTTTCAAAATAATCTGAATAATAATTTCTGTTGAACTTGCTGGGCCACCATTCTTGAGTTGGTGCCTGGACAACTTGCAGATAAAATTCTAAACTTCAGCAAAGCATTCCTCTTCCAGGAATGCTTTTGGGCTTCTTTGTGCTGCATGTACTATAAGGCTGCGCCTCTTGTTCTGAGGGAGCATACAGAAAGTCTACCATTTCTTCATAAATCATCATGTCCAAATACAACATCTTCCTGAGTGATAGAATTTCCATCTTCATTTCAGTGACATACCATTGATTTTGTGAATGTTAATTCATGGTTCTTCTATTTATTCTAATAAAAGCATTGCAAACTAAAGATGTCATTACCTGTTCTGGGTTATTGCAACACACAACCTGAAACACGATACAGTGGGTAGTGATTATTGACAGGAGTGGTTTAGACTGGCATTTAGATCCCCTTTTCAAAACCAGAATGTACCCACACATGAAGTCACTAAACAACTTAAGAATGTTTTTTTAAATTTTGAGCTTAAGCAAGGTAAACCCTACAACTCCTATTATTACCTTGAGTTTGTCTCCATACAGCGTATCAAATAACTACATTCTTTGAATTTGTCATTGTATTTCCAGATAGTTTTAAAAGATTTCTTCTAAGTGTCGTCAGTAAATGTATCAAGCTGATGCCTAAGAGATATAGCTTCAAAAACATGAGAAGAGTGTTTGTCTTAAAAGGTGGACTGCTTCAGCTCTCTCATACCCATAAGAATTATACAAGGAAACCTTTCTTACTGCCTCTTGATGTGATAATCCTCTCGAGATGTTGTTTCCCACTTCACAGTCTTTTGCGGGAAGATTCTTTAGATTACAGTTTATCGAATTAAAAAGATGATTAATGTTAATTGCTGAGTTAAGGAATCTCCCTTCTGCTGGGATACACATGCAGAACTGTAAATTACAGTATCAGTACTTAAAAAATGTTTAAAAAAGGAGACACATGGTGGTATTTGGAGCTGCCTCAGCCATTTCTAAAGTCAGCATTAAATATAACTTGAATTGACGATGCTGGCAGCAGGGCAACACATTTACATAGCTGCTATGAAGTCTATGGGAGAGCTGCAAATACTGGTCTTCCCAAGACAGTCATAAAGGATTAGCTATGGTTAACACAAGTATTCAAGCAAAAAAATATTCCAAGAGATATGACATTTCAGATTTACTGTGCACGTTATATACTGCTTCCCTTACAGCCAAAGCAGTCAACAAAGTTTTGCTACAACTAAAAAAAAAAAGAAAAAGAAAAAAACAGGATTTGTAAAATATTGTCCGAAGAAGCGGAGTGTGTAATGTTATTAAACAATTATAAAACTATTATTAAACTGAAATAAGCACGTCTGTCACTCTGCAATTTCTAGGTACAATGAAAATAAAACTATCAACATTTATTATGGAAGTATTTATTACATAACATGAAAAAAATATAGCTATTCTCTTGTTTAATTGTGCTTTTGCTTGATGATTATTTTAAAGCAAAGAAATTAAGAAAATCAAGGCTGAAATTGTAAGTGGCTTCCTAAAACTACACATAAGAGAGGTTTTCAAGGCACAGAGTCCACCTAATGTCCTCACTGTAAAACAAGCACTTGACTCTTGTTTTAAACTGATCCATTAGGTGTCACTAGGGATACGAAATTATGTTTATCAGTCTTCCGAAAGATAGACATCTGTTGAAAATTAGGTTTAGGAGCTTAATGTAGGTTCCAATTTTGTTCTTATTTTAATATTTGTGCAAGCAGATTATTCTGATCAGTGTACTGAAAATGCAGACCAGTGGCACTGTGCTCAGAACCCAGTAATTTTTTTAAGAAAAAGACAGAAATATTATTTGGTGAAAGTCCAGGCAGAACCTGCTCTGGCAGGGGGGTTGGACTAGATGATCTCCAGAGGTCCCTTCCAACCCCTGTCATTCTGTGATTCTGTGATACTCTGATTTTGTGTTTCAGTGATTTTAAGATGTCTGTGCCCTGAATGAAAAAATAATATCACAGTCAAATACTGTAGAAGGGATAGAACTATTTGTTTTATGAAGGAGAAAACCTCCTCTGTAGAGGCTCAAATGAGAGATAAAAGTACAGATGCAACAAAGTTGAATAAAATCTACACCTCCCATATTGATAGTTGGGCCCAGAACTGTTCCTGTGCATTGCTGGTCTGGGCCAGCAGGACCTGCTGTAAAGGACCTGGCACGGTGAATGTGGCTGCTGCAGCCCCCATAGGAAGCAATTCTGTGAAGAGCAGCAGGGAGGGTGTTACAAAGGGATGAGGGCAGAGCAGCCATGAGAGGACCAAACGCTGTCTGCTGCTTCTGAGCTCTGGAGCCCAGCAAGAGTTTAAAAACATGAATCCCAGTTGCCGCAAAGTCTGCGTATTGTTAAATAGTCCTTTTTGTTTCCTGATAGCATGACTGAAGTTGGTATGTGAAGAAATTGCCATCTGTCCATCCGTTATGCTCCATTTTCACTATGTGTTGTGTTGGTTTGGATACGCAGTACTGCAAGGGGTCTGTGAAACAAAACCAGCCACGCGCAATCACATTCTTTTTAATACTGCATAGGACAGCATTAGAAGTGCTCTGTGGGCTAAGCGTGCCTTTCCTTCTCATGTCATTTGCGGAATGTCATTTGAAGCTG
Source organism: Burhinus bistriatus (assembly GCA_013397275.1). Classification (NCBI taxonomy): domain Eukaryota; kingdom Metazoa; phylum Chordata; class Aves; order Charadriiformes; family Burhinidae; genus Burhinus; species Burhinus bistriatus. The sequence continues at coordinate 4,006 of VYXH01003453.1, forward strand.
ACATATCTTCTCTGCCCTTTGGGGAATATAATTATCTGAGACCATTCCACACATCTCCGCACATTTGATTTGCAAGAAAGGCCTACCTTCTCCTAAGCAAACCAAATCCATGGCTGAAGGCACAAGAGTTTGCAAGCAGTGTGTTCTAATCTTAGTCACCAGAGGAAGAGCACTTGGAGAACCTCCTGGACTCCAGAGGGAAAGCTGTCCTGGGTTCCCAAACGATGCATAAGAAAGCACAGCATGCTGAATCAAACTCAAGGCTACATATCAGCTGGGAAAGATTTGACACGGAGCAGTGGTTCAGTTTTCTGTTTCTTGTGGCTAGTGAGCTAAGACTCTTCAATCTGGAACAGAGACAACAGAGAAGGGATTGTCAAGGAGCAGCAGGGGTGAGGCTGCTTGGCAAGGGAAGGGGACCCAGGGCAGCAGGTGACAGCAAGGCCAGCAAGGCAGGGGCTTCCCTGATAAGGTGTTCAGTGCTACAGTTCCCAACGCTACTGCCACGGTCCTGTGGTTCCCAAACAAGTCTGTAGTGACGAGGTAGGTCAAATATCAAGCCTGGATGTTAAGTCCATGTGTCGGGGTCTGTAGTGGTCCTAACCTGAAGAGTCTTTTACATTGAGGAGTTAGTACCCACATAAAAGTTGACCTGATCAGGCACAGGCGTGTGTTGTGCTATGTTATGCTGCACATATCGCTTGGCCTCCAGGCCGGTGCTGTGCTGAATGTGTCACGTCGCTGCAGGATAAACTTAGCAGGCTAATCATAATGGAGGAGCTTGTAAATGGTCTTGAACTGGCACCTGGTGATGATGCTGTTGACACATCCTTGTCTTTATTTTGAAGTAAAGCAGCATGTTTATATATAAATATATTTTTCTTTAACAGTAGAAATGATAAACAGAGTTGCTTACTTCTAAGAACACATGTACAAAAGCTGTAAAGATCACACCACTAGTGAACCTCTGCATACATGGAATATGGAGTGTTCTGTGCCCTGAATAAAGATCCATCCAATGCTGCACAGCATGAGGTTCCCACCATCTGAAGGGACATGAAATTATCTCTGCTATCTCCTATTTCCCTCTCATGTTATCTCCAATAAACTGCATTTTAATCAGTTTCTTACTAGTGTCCAAAATGAACACTTGCAGTGATGCATTACAGGGTCCAGCTCGCTGAGGTTCATGGTCAGCATGCAAGGTAGGAAGGACCACAATCAAGAGACTCAGTTTAAATGCTTCTGTCAAGTGAGGGGAATGTAGACCCCCATGGAGGCATCTCACACCTCTGTCACAAACAGTACTTTGATTCAAAGCTGGACAGTTGCTTCAGATGTGCCTGAGCCCAGGTAGCCAAACTCCTAGGATGGGAATGATGTTCTCAAGAGCAGAGGTTTCTGAAGTCCTGGGTGATATAGGGACAATGACAGAGACTGACTCCTCAGTATCTCTTCTGACACAGGAACTTAAGGGTATTAAAAGAAGTTAGTAGAAAGCATTTAAAAAAATGCACAGAGAGGTAGCTGACAACAAACAGGTAGCTGAATGATGGACCTCATGGTCAAAGGATGCTGGAGATGATAAAACCTTTCATGATTTTAAAGGGAGACTGGACAAAACTATGGAAGAGAAATCCATTGAGAGGTAATAAATATATAGAAAATACTACCAGCCATTGAAGTCCCAGGACTGAAAAAAACCAATGTTAGGACCTTGACAACATGACCAGCCTCAGCAGGAGCTTTCCCTCACACCCTCTGCGTATGGGTCCAGGATCCTGTATTGGGCACTGTCACCATTGTGGTACTAGGGGTGGTCTTTGCGAGGGGAGGACATGAACTGCCCTCAGCCAGTCACAGCCAGTTGCAACTGGCCTTGTAATGGATGAAAAGAACTCATTGTATGCCAAATCTTCAGATAGTCAGAGGAGCATATGGCACCTCTGCTCAAGCTTACTTAAGAAAGGGTGGCAGGAGAAATGTGAGAGATGTGTTTGGAAAAACAAAACAGAGGAGACACATAGGAGATGTCATTGAGAGCACAGCTGAAGACACACTCTTGGGAGGAGGTGCTCCATGCCTGAGGAGCCAGCTCTGAAGGACTGCAGCCACAGGCAACCCATGCTAGGGCAGTGACACCCCAGAGGGACTGCAGCCCGCAGGTGACTGACATTGGAGCAAGGGCATACCTGTGGAACTGCAGCCAACGGAGCAGATGAGCACAGGAAAAAAGTGAGCAGCAACAACTGGCAGATAGAAACAGTAATACGCCAACCTGTTGCATTGCCTGCTGCTTCACCAAAAGGACTGGGAAGTACTGAGTGTAACAAGAAAGCTGAAACTGGGAAGGAGAGTTTTTGGACTGAAGTTGACTATGGGGAAGGGGGATGAAAGGTCTAAGTGTCTGTTTCACAGTTTGTTACATTGTTTTTTGTCAATGCCTGAATCAACGACAAAAATTTTATGTTAATCAGCAAGAAATTACGTGAAACTCCCCAAGTCAAGACTGTTGCCCACAACAGAAGCCCATTTCAGTTGAGCCTTGGCACTTCAGCCCCTGTCTGAAGTACACTGTAGGTGCCTGCCTCCAGACCTGCCTCCTCATGGACCTCAGACCCAAGCCTTGCAGCTTTGTCTCCAGGCCCATCTCTTTTGCTTGTAAGTGGGTGACAGGGCTCTGAGTGCACTAAGCCACCTTTAATGGTCCAGACCAGCAACACCTGGAGCCTCTACCCACACCTGTGGGGATCTCTAAGCTATGCCCTGGACTTTCAGTCCCTCTCTGTGCTACGTTGGAGGTGTATCAGTCTCCAGTTCAAACACAGCTGTGCCCATGGCTGGCCAAGGACTCCTAGTGTGACCTTGTGATCAGTGGACCTGAGCTTAGCTCTGACATGTGAATTGACTTTGTGATTTGTCCTTGGACCTGCCTCATAGGCATGACATTGGCCTTATAATCTGGACTCTTGGTTGGAGCTGTCTGTGATCTCTGGACCTGTTCTGCTCAGGTCCTGTGGGACTGAGCCCTGGCTGGTGAGGCTCCTGCCCTGCTAGCTGTGGAATCCCCCTTGCCTCCTAGTTTGTTTTTCCTTGGGGAGAAGCTAGCCCTCCTTGAGCACTCTGCCAAGCACTGAAGAGCCCGGTTTCTGGTCACACAGGGCCTTGTCCTTACAAAACTGCCTGATCTCCCCACATCACTCACCCATTACTCAGACCCAGGCTCCACTTCCACCGAGCCAGACCCTCCTTCTCCCCCAGCTTATGGCCAACCAGCCTCTGGGGCCCATTGGGGTGACATGACCCCATCACTCAGCCCCAGGCCTCTCATGCCATGTCCCTTTCCAGTCTGCTGTCCCTGCCCTCCGTGTCCTCTGAAACAGCCCGCTGACACCCCACAGCCACTGAGCCACTCCTGAGCCTGGGTCTCTGTAAGGAGTGAAGGACACACCTTGCTTAGAGGGGAGGCTGCTGTCTGAACCCTGAGGGCGCTGACAGCCCTCGCTGTCCCTGAACTCTCACGGAGCTTCCCCTACATGGCTCACGACCCAGGACCCCATGTCGGCCCCCCGAGGCCATCAACACCTGCCCCAGTGACACCACAGCAAGTGCCAGTCTCCAACTACCTCCAGCCCTGCCTTGCCTGGCCATAGGACCTCTTGATCCTAACTTGCAGACTGATTTCCTGGCTTGACCTTGGACCTGCCTTATGCCTTATGATCTGAAGACTTGGTTGGGTCTGGCCACCATTTCAGGGTCTGTCCTGCTTCCTTTGCTCAGGTACCATGGGACTGGGCCCTGGTCATTGAGGCCCCTATCCCGCTGGCTCTTGTCCCTGCAGCCCCCATCCCATCCCATAGGGAACAGCCAGCTCTCACTGACCCTGGGCTCCCCAGATAGACCCTGGCCCTGGTTCTTCTCCTGCTGTGTCCAGGGCTGTTGATGGACCCTGTTACTGGCATTTGGCTCTGCCTTCCTGGGGTCAGATCTTGTGGTGTAGTGCCAGCTGGTGAGGTCATTGCTCACCCTGGGGTGACCCTTGGCCTGACTCACTGTCCTCGTGGAGAAGCCCTGCTCCTGCTGCTCCTGGTCGTCCAGCTAATTTTCCACCCACATTATTGTCTGATTACTCAGTCTGTATCTCTCTAATTTGGCTACAAGGATACTCTCAGAGATTATGCTGAAGGCCTTAGTAAAGTCAAGATGTACAACATCGTCTGCTCTCCCCTCATTTACAGAACAAGCCATCCCATCCTAGAAGAAAACGAGGTTAGTCAGGAAAGATGTGCCCTTGGTAAATCCATGCTAGCTTTTCCCATCACCTTTATTCCTTCATGTGTCTTGAAATGCTCCCAGGAGGCTTTGCTTCACAGCCTTCTGTAGTGATTCGAACTTGAATACAATTGTACATCAAGGAGTTAGTGATCCACATAACAGTTGACACAAGAAGGCACAGGCCTGTGCTTTGCTGAGCGTATAGGTTGGCTTCTCATCCTGTGCTGAGTTGCACGTACCCCTGGGCTGCAGGGTAAAGTTTGCATGCCAATCGGAAGGAAAGAACCTGTAGATAGCTCCCACTTGGCATGGGTGATTGCACCACCTGTGTCCTTGTATTTATCATAAAGTGAAACAGTATGTTCCTATTTGAACATTCTTTTGTTTCACAGTAGAAATGAATAGAATTGTTTTCTTCTTTAGAAAACCCAGTAAGAGCTCTAAAGACCAAAGTGTTGGTGAACATCTACCTCCCTGGATGGGAATTGCACTTCATACCATGCCTTGACTGGTGGTCTGTCCAATGCTGCACAACTTGGGGTTCCCTGCATCTGAGGGAATGTAAGATTATCTATACTATGCTCTTTTTCCTTTTAATGCTAGCTGCAATAAATGTTATTTTAAGCAATATCTTACAGAGTCTGAGTGCCTTAACACAGTTCATAACAAAGACTAGCCCTAGGGCCTTGCAGCAGTGCACTACACCTTTTCAATGACTGCAGAGACCTGTAGTCTCCTGAATTCTCCTCCTTTCCCTTTCCAAATATCAGTCACTTTTTCAGATCATCAGGAACCTTCTCCAATCATCCTGACTTTTCCTTAGTCTTCTTTTTGCTGTTCTACCTAAAGAAGCTTTTCTTACTGCCCTTCACATCCCTTGTCAGTATTCCCTCCAGCAGAATTTTCGTTTTTCAAATTCCATCACTGCATGCATGGGAAAAGCTTCTGTACTCCTGCCAGGTGGCTTGTCCTTGCTTCCACCTCTTGTGCACTTTCTTTTTTTATTTGAGTTCAGTCAGAATGAAGGCACTTTCATCATCAGAGACAGCATGTGGATTGCTTCAGCAGCAGGATATGTGGCATGTATGGGAGCAAGGGAAAGGCTTTGCATGCAGGTGAGGCTAGAACTCAATCATGGTGAGGAAGACCTTCAGGTTCTGTGTGAGATACTCCCATCCAACGTGTTGCTGGCCTGTGGGATGCGATCGTTGAAAGTTATGCCATGAAAGCCACATCAGCCTCTGTCAGATCAAATATTCATGGGGGAGCATTAAGAAAACATCAGCTGTACAATGAAGGCTGAGCCCGTGTCAGGTTAAAATGAATGTAAGACCTGATACGGGATACCCCAATGACAATCGAGCCGTGATAAACGCCTCTGTCATGATCTGTGATAGAGCAAGGCAGCATTGCAGGCAACAATGTCAGCCTCTTCAGAATAGCACGGCGCTGCTGCAGAAAGGTGCCAGGTGGGATACGATCTCCTGTCTGAAGCAGCTTGACCAGACACCTAATTTTCTTTGGCCTTGGGAAAAAACACAGTCCCACAGAACAGCTGAGAGAGAAACCATCGAGAGCTACAGCACCAAGGTCTGCAATGACAACCTGTTAGACAGTCAGCTGCAGTCACACTGGGTAAAATGATTTCTCTCTCTGTGAATGGTTGCTTCTGACCCTCATGGAAAGGCAGCTTCCAGATTCACAATGTGGAATTAAGACAAACACAAAACAATTAACATGCTCTTTCTTACTGGCAAAAGAGCAGGAACAAGGAAGACAACAAAATCTCAAGTTCTGCATAGATTTTTGTGATTGGATGAGAGGCTTTGGTCTGTGAGCTGACCTGGACTTCGTATCCTTTTGGATAAAAAGTGCCTTTTATACGGTCAGGTGTCCAAGGCTCAGGTACTCCAGAGTCTGTTGGTTTAAGGACAGCTCCACAATGAAATACCTGGCAGAGGAAAGGGCAGCAGAGCCTTAGCTGACCTCTTTCTTGGGACAAGCATTGTCAAACAAGGATGTGTGACAGAATTGTTTGTACTGCTTTGCACGACTGTGCCAGTTGTCCTTCCAGCCTTCCAACTGCAGGAAGGTTTGCTTACTCTCGCTAGACCCCATGTCAAGCAGACTATACAAGACCTTTTGTGCATTGATGCTATCCTGATGGCCTGTTCTCATCCAGATCTTCATTTGCTCATGGGTCGATTCTGTTGCTTGCAACTGGCCTTGCAATAACTATCAGTTTGAGCACAGAAAACCAAAACAGGGTTCTAGGAAAGACTAGGAATGTCTTTGTCTTACACTATCAAAGCAGAGCTTCTTTTCCTCCAGGTCTTTGCTTATTGTGGGTGTGTTCTGAACCTGAAACTCCAATTCTTGGAGGGAAAACATGGCTTTTGTATAACTCATGAAACAAAAGCTGTGCATCAAACACATACAAAACTGTTGTGCAGGTCTGGAAACAGGACACTACACAGAAGTCAAATTCACCAGGTATAAAAAACACCTCTGAGATAATTTTTATTCTATACTTGCAGCATGATGGTGTGAAAAAAATGATCACTGATGAAGATGCAGCTACTTTCCAGATATGTTTGTACGTGCTAAAACACAGGCCATTTGTGATGAGTTGGGCCTGTGACACAGGTCTGGACACTTATGTAACTCATGTACGATAAAGAAGGTTAAGGGAAGGGCTGTTTAGGAGAGAGGCTTGAGGGACACTTGGAAGGCAGATTTGACTGAGCTAAATGTACTGGCCAAGTCTTATATGGAACAATGGAAGACCATTGTGGCAGAAATAGAAACAAACCCCTGTGAACACAAAGTGGCCCTGAACAAAAAAGGGATAAAGAGTGAAAATAGATGCACAGATCTGAGGTTTACTATAAACAGTGTGAGAAAACATCTTCTTACATGTAGACACATAGATTCACAGAATCATAGAATATCTCAAGTTGGAAGAGACCCATAAGGATCATCGACTCCAACTCCCTGCTACTCACAGGACTACCTAAAACTAAACCATATGACTAAAAGCATCGTCCAGATGCTCCTTGAACTCTGATAGGTATGGTGCTGTCACCACTTCCCTGGAGAGCCTGTTTCAGGGACCAACCACCCTCTCAGTGCAGAACCTTTTCCTAATGTCCAATCTGAACTTCCCATGATGCAGTTTCATTCCATTTCCTTGTGTCCTTTTGCTGGTCACCAGACAGGGGAGATCCTTGTTTGCTGCCCCCCTCAGGAAGTTGTAGATTGCAATGCGGGCACTCCTCAGCTTTCTCTTCTCCAGGCTCAACAAGCCAAGTGACCTCAGCTGCTCCTCGTAAGTCTTGCCCTCCAGAGCCTTCACCATCTTGGTTGCCCTCCTCTGGATGCACTCTCATAGTTTGATGTCCTTCTTACATTGAGGCCCCCAAAACTGCACGCAGTACTCGAGGTGCGGCTGCACCAGTGCAGTGTAGAGTGGAAGCATCACCTCCCTTGACCAGCTGGCTATGCTGTGCTTGATGCACCCCAGGACACGGTTGACCCTTTTGGCTGCCAGAGCACACTGTTGACTCATATTCAAATTGCCATCAACCCAAACCCCCAGACCTCTTTCGGTGGGACTGCTCTCCAGCCTCTCATCCTCCAATTTGTATATATAACCAGGATTACCCTGTCCTGGGTGGAGAATCCAGCATTTTCTCTTGTTAAAGTTCATAAAGTTGGTGATTGCCCAGCTCTCTAGACTATCCAGATCTCTCTGTAAGGCCTCTCCACCCTCAAGGGAGTCTACAGCTCCTCCTAGTATAGTATCATCAGCATATGCCCACTTTGGCATGTTCTCTTCAGCCTTTTCATCTTCAGCTTTGAAGGACTCTTGGTAACCATTATTCTGTGGACATGAAGCTTAAAAGCAAAGCAAGGTGTGATACACTCCCTGTGACGCTCAGGGTCCAGGCACACTTCACAGGAGTTTATTATATGCCAGATATTCTTCTGGCCACCTAGCACTAGAAAGCACTTCTGCCTTTCCTGAAGTCTGTGGTACCACCTCACCTCCTGAGCTACACAAATGACATGGGGACCCACTGTGCCTGTGGATAGAAAAGAGGGAATGTGGGTACTTGTTTAAGTGTTCAGTGCCTTGGCTCACTGGTACACCAAACTCTTGGGGGAGAAACACCCTGTTGTTATTCACCACTCTTAAGACAGTTTATGGTGAAGTGTTAATAAAAGCATTTATTCATAACATGCAAAGAAGGCAACACACTGAACTATATTCATAAAAATGTAAGTAATTAAAAAAAAAAAAAAGATCCCTTTAATTTTATATGCCAGGGTTACTTTGGAAACCCTTACTGACCTGACGTGGTGTCTGCACAGACAAAATGGCTGACATTTGGCCGCAGTGGGTAACTCACCCCTTTCCTGTAGTGGAGACTCTCATAAGACAGAAATTATTCGGGATCCTCCAACTGACATTTCAGCCACGGACAGGGCTTCTCCCAGAGAGTTTCCGTTAAAAAAGCACCATATTTTCCTAGTTTCACAAGGGTTGTTCACCCTTACAGCTGCTCTCCCTTTGAATGCAGGGGAGGGCGAGCAAGGAGTTGAGGTACTAGCTGAGCTGCCCAGTCCCCTGGCTGTGTCCATGTGACATGCTCTCAGACCAGGCCTCTAGAAAGATTGAAATTTGTCTACTAAAATTGCCTCCTTACTGCTTCCCTCTCAAGGAGATCTTCGACCATTCTTCTCAGCTATGGTAGCACGGTCTTAATGCTTTAAAGTATCTAGAAGCATCCCTTTGAGGCTGGATGTCTTCTCCAACACCCGGCTGGCTGGTAAACCTTTCCTTGCTTCAGTGAGAGGCAAAACTGCCCTTCTTTTCCTTGTTATTACACTAGGATGTTTCACTGTGGCAGGACCACCTGGTCTATGTTGGTCTGTGTATTAACAAACAGATACAAAGAGCTAAGTAGAATACATGTACAAAACTTGTTACTGGTGTTTAATTGACCAGATGGTGGAGATTTTTGATTGCCAACACACTTGGGAGACTCATTCTCCATTCCCTTTCTCCATCAACATACTAATACATATTTTATAGGCAGGGATAATGTTTTCTGAGAAGCACTTCTATCATCAGAAAAAGCAGACAAGGTTTTTAGGCTTTCCTAAAGGCTGAAACAGAAGCAGTAGGCCTGACTTAAAAAAAAGTGAGAAGAATTATTCTTTGCTTAAGTACAGATACTTATCTGTCAGATTATCTGTGGGCAAACAAAAAAACCAAACCAAACCAAACCAAAGCACTTGGCTGACACCTGTGGAGTAAAGATCTAACAAAAAATAACACTTCTACTACAATCTTGTCTTGCTTAAGTCCTCAGATTGCCTTGGCAACAACAACTTGGGAAGGAGAATGTAGATTTCTGTGGCACAATTATTTTCACAAAAGGAAGCAGACTGAGGCAAAGAAAACTGCACTGTCTAAACTTTTGAGAGCAGTACAGCCAGCCTACCTCTTCTCCTTAACAGAGATCACAGTCATCTCCATATATGTTCTAAGGAATTATGTCGTACTGACTTGGGGATTTCCACCTCACCCCTCCCCTTTTTAAAAATCACATAGTATTTTATAGAGGTCAGAATGGTTTCTTTACTGTTTGTCCATTCTATTGCTTCAGTACAGAACAATAGCTTTTATAACTGTATTGCTTTTATAACTGAAATATTTGCTATTGTATATTATTATTGTCCCACAGACCATGAACGCTCCTTTAGCTGGATTTCACAGTTCCTCTGTCATCTGCTAGGCCATGAAGTTACCCCTGGAAGATCTGAGAGATACATTGCAAGTGCATACCACTAACACATTTGCAACTGACTACTTTTTACTTTGTCTGGTGCTATGTTTTGCTATTACTCCATGAGAATAAAATAGTTTGCTAGAAAACCTTCACACTCATCAAAAGATCTTTTTTTAAATATCCCAACTTTTCAAAGAAAATGTGCCTGCTTCTGACTTTCATTTCAACTGGTTTTCTCACGTGCACCTTTCTTTATTTACGCAGTTTTGTTAGTAGAATAATAGGCCAACTTCTGTTCTCACTTAACTTCTGTCTAGCATGGCTCAGCTGCATTTTGTACGTTCCAAAAGGATCAATTGAAAGACAGTTCTGGTCTGCCACTACAACTGTAATAACAATTTGACTAATTATTGTCAGATTGACTAATAACTTCTAATTATGTTTTCCATCGCTAAGGTTTTCACATTTTTGTTTTTATTAACATCCCAGTATCTAGTTGCAAATGAGGCTTAAAGGAATGTGAGCATTATTTCCCAGTCTTTTCTCCAGTCCAACAGTCCTGATGTACTGGTGGAAATCACTTTGTTATACAGAATAAAAAACTAATATTTGCTCTCCCTTCAATCAAACATAGACCCATTGAAACTAAAATTTGACCTAATCCCATTAAATTATTTTTATGGTGTCAAAGGTCAAACTTCTGAAGGGCAGCAGCGGGTGGGTCACAATTCAGACTGTATAAATTCCCGAGGTCTCAGCCAGTCTGTCTACATACAGCTGGAAATCTGTATTGCCTTTGGTGCTGAAGCTCTAAAGGTAAGCATTTCTCTAGGAAAATTTACCGTCGCACTGTCCTATTTCTTGCTTATGCTTAAACTTAAAAAGAGAGCAATTATTGTTCTGTGTTTGGTATCTTTAAGGACAGAATATTTACATTATATTCTCTACAAATCTTCTCACCTGTGCGTATGTGTTCTACACTATTTTATTATGTGTAAAACTTGAGTATTTGCTTTCAGGAGACTTTTTAAAAGTCTATTCTTTGTGCTTAAAATATTATTTTGTGCTTAAAATGCGATTTTATTTCAGAGCAGCTTATCCTCTCATTCTGTATCTTTTAAGTTTGATTTTGGCAGCCAAGTAATAAGTTTGCTTGGTTGCCCTCCAGTTCAACAGAGTGCACTGAAAGCAGAACTGTGGCATTCACTGAATTTGCTAGGTTTATTTTACTGTGAAATTTCTCTAATAGTTGCATCCCTGGAAAATACATCTGGTCAATGCTATACAAGATAAAGATGTGTGTGGGTAAGCAGACGTATTTTTACAATAATCTATAAATGTGAAATTGTATACAGGAAGGAAAGTGAGAGAAATGCATGTGCAAGTATGTGTATATTCACGAGCACGGTCACTAAAAACCTTGGTGGAGTTTAATACTCCAAAGACAAACTTGAGATCCCAGCATTAAGCACCCACATAAGGGGCTGGATTTTGGAAGACAAGAAACTTTCACAATTTCTGTAAATCACAGGAAGGAAACTAGATTCATGCTGACTTCAAAAGTTGTGCTTTATGTAAGCACAGTGGCTACACAGAACTTGCATTGTCCAGCACTTTATACTGGCCTCAGATAGAAAAAAATATAAAGCTTTTACTGGTCTATGTCACAAATAAATACTCCTTTAATAGTACTGTATTATGGCAAACATTACCATTTTATTATGTCTGCGTTTTTGATCTATCTGAATGTCACTAACAAAATTTAATTTATCAGAAAATTTATAATGTAGCATATATATATTTAAGCAAAGCAAACTACATCTGAAAGCACAGTAGGGTGGAATATGAATTTTGTGCATTAGTCTTTCTCCTAGAGTAGGTGACCTTAGACAAATTATATTGCCTATCCATGCTTCCATTACTAAAATAAGGGTGAAGATACAAGCCTTTGAAGATCTACTGACAGTACGTACTGTCCACCAAATAGATATTTTACTGCATTTATTTATTTTTAGAAAATAAAAATGTTCATCTAGCCTCTGCTTTTAGTTATATCTGTCCAAACCTAGAGCAAGTCTACTGAAATTTGCACTTTAAATTTCCAGCTTTGCAAGTATATCAAAGACAGATCATACTTTCTTGTTTTCATCAAAGGTACTGCAAAGTACCAAGGAAGTTTAACCTTCACCAAATGAAGATAAGTACAGGCAATTGTTGTTTGACTGCTTTGAAAAGGTAAACAGAAATCACATACAGACTTAAGACCTCTGAGGAACTTTACTGCCAAAAAGACAACTGAATACAAATTCAGAAAGAAACAGATTTATGAATATAGAGTTTCTAACACTCATGAGAGGTGAGCATAACAGTAAGCATGTTATCACAGAATTACTTCAAAACTACTTGTTTATATTTCATTGCCTAAAAACTACTATTAAAGTGCATTGTGCTGTGTTTGTACAGTATTCCATCATTACATTGTCATTGTACTTCTGCTGTTTGTTCTAGACAATACTGGGTTCACAATGGGCTCCATTGGTGCAGCAAGCACGGAATTTTGTTTTGATGTATTCAAGGAGCTGAAAGTCCAGCATGTCAACGACAACATCTTCTACTCCCCCCTGAGCATCATTTCAGCTCTGTCCATGGTCTACCTAGGTGCAAGAGAAAACACCAGGGCTCAGATAAATAAGGTGAGGCTACAGTTAAGGATTTAAACCTTTCTGCTGCTCAACAGAGCCACAGCACTTCATTATATAATAATGTCCCTTGCATAGCTCAAAGGCTAAAAAATCTGGATCCAGAGTTATCAAAAGCTGTGGACATCTCAAACTCCCATAGTGTTAAACAAATGCATCAGCCTTGAAACTGGATTTAAATTTTAATTTTATCATTGTTAGCAGCAGGATTCTCAAAAAGAACAACACATTCCAGTGGTCCTTCGTTTAGAATAAGGAAAATAGATGAAATCTCCAGGGAAAGAGCCAAAACAAGTCTCCAGACTGCAAAATGTTTCACATGTTTCCTACAGCTCTCACTTCCTTCATAACAGAGTGGTTGGCTTCTTACCTGGAAGAAAGTTAGTGTTATTAATAGCACACACTAGAGTTGATTTCTAGATGTTCAATAGAAAAAGGGATCATCTAAGCAGGCAACAGTAGGCACAGCTATTCACAGAGGGTACAGATGGATTGCACCTTTTGAGTCATCCAGCTTCTCAGTTAGTCAATAGGTTTACTTCGAGCATCATGTGTTAATCTCAGTTGCATAACCTTTTTTTTGTCATGCCTATTATTTCAACTACTGTTATTTTCAATTACAGGTTGTTCACTTTGATAAAATCACAGGATTTGGAGAGTCTACTGAATCTCAGGTACAGAAATAATTTCATCTCCTTCTCTATGTCACTTTCTCCTGGGAGCAAACTCGAGCAGATAAAGCAGTCTCTTAGCAGTTCCAACCCCTCTCCAATGAGCAGCTAGTGCTCTGCATCCAGCACTTGGGGGAACACTTCATTCATAAGAATAGAGAAGGGAGGTAACAGAGGATTCAGAACAAGCATAAGATGAAACTCAGCACCATCATATTGGGCAAATAGGGAAAATTATATATATTTGTATGCTTAGGCAAGGTAGCTGGATGTTCCTGGTTAAACAGGACTGGTTGGGAATGAAGGAAAGCTTACCAGATCTGCTGGAGCTAGACTACTGTAGTAGATAATTAAGAGTCCCCCTGAGAGAGGTATGAGGAAATTACAGTAGAAAAACAACACAGAATTGTATATATTAGAAAATTACTACATAGGTGTAGTTATAGCAACAAGACATACAGGATGAACAATAGTTGTAAGCAGAAGTGTGTGAACTATTTTACTTTTCTCATATAGTATGAAAAACCTACTAAATACTAAAACTCGAATAACATAATCTATCTTTGTATTCATGCCAACCATTCAGTGCGGCACATCTGTAAGCGTCCACGCTTCACTTAAAGACATGTTCACCCAAATCACCAAACCAAGTGACAATTATTCAGTCAGCTTTGCCAGTAGACTTTATGCTGAAGAGACATACCCAATCCTACCGGTGAGTTGCTCTAAGATCTGATCTGAGTGTATTTCCATGTCAAAGCTGTACCGTTCTGTAATGCAAAAGCACTGTCAGAAGTCTAGGTTCTGCTAAAGAAATCTTCTTGCATATGGAAGACAGGATTCATGACTTCTCTCTGTCACAGCCCTAAACTTCTACAGTCTTGAGAAAAAATGTGCCTAGCCAAGAAGATGTTTGTGCAAAGCATAATCATGATGCAATCATTTCAAAGTATGAATAATAAAGGTAACTTTGTTGGAAAGAGTTAACTCCAAACGTTTTCTCAACTTGTAAAACAAACCTGAAAAATAACTTGAGGTTCTCAAAAATATTCCAAGTTTTCCATTGAAAGTAACATTTAATTTGAAATTAAAGGAAAATACCATTGCAAAATAAAAAGTTAAAAAGTGGGCAAAACGAAAAAAACCCCATACTTCAACTGAAATGAATGCCAGTTTTGGATCAAACTTAGTTCTGCAAAATATTTTTTAAAATGTGAGCATATGCTTTTTCTTGAAGCAATGAATGTCAAATCTTAGGATGCTAATGAACTAGAATCATGGCTTACTGCTTAGCCTTAATGAGCAGATTACTCATATCTATTAATTTCAGTCTTGCATTTCACATTTGCAAAATGTTTTGACATTCTGATCTTAAAACGGCATACTCTTCCTTTGCAGGAATACTTACAATGTGTGAAAGAACTGTATAAAGGAGGCTTGGAAACTATCAACTTTCAAACAGCTGCAGATCAAGCCAGAGAGATCATAAATGCCTGGGTTGAAAGTCAGACAAATGGTAAGAGAAAACCAAGTATCAGCATAGGTATTTTCCCTTCTGGCACTCTGTTTGAACAGCATATGAGAACGCTTAAGTCGGGAAACAAAAAACTCAAAACCTCTCCCTCTGTTCCTTTTCCTGAAGAATAGATCAGGTCCCAGATATAGAACTATCATTTAACAATTTTTTTTTCCTCAGACACTTCCCTTTTAGAGGACTTTCTCTATCTGTAGGGGCTTTGTGGCTATGTAATACTTCCTGTCCTGATGGAAGGGACAGCACTAGAATATGCTTTGTATACATTGACAAGTGGTTTGACACTAATGTTGAGAGTCTGGATATCCTTTCATCAGTGCGCTTTGCCCTCAAGCTTCCCAGAGTTGTGGACCTGTGGAGTAGACCATGCAGTCATAAGGTACTTGAGAAATCTTAACAGGTAAAGGGCAACAGAAAACCACAGAGTTAAGGAATGGTAGGGAGGTGTATGAAATGCATAGAAAGAGGTATACCACAAATGTGATGATTACCCTACTGCATTTCCATGTGGTTCCTCCATTCTTCCAGTTTCTACCTGGCCCCCTCAAAACATTCCTTTTCCTCATGCTTGAAACATATGGCCTGAACAGCAAACACAGATAAAAGATGCTGAATTTTAACTGAAATGAAAATATTCACAATCACACAGCCTCTGGTGTTGTATCATCCTTTAAAGGAGAAAACCAGGCCATGATTAAGCTCCTGGTGGGAAAAGACTAAGGGAGGAGCTTGCTACGTGCATGGGAACTGCAGAATAAACAAGAACAAAATATAAGAAGAAAACAGATTAAAATTCTGGTTTCCTTTCCTGCTACCTTCTTTATATAGACATCTCCTTTCAACTTTGGTTTGAAGCAAGAGGTATTCCTGCTTATTGTTTGGGTCAGAGACCATCCTGGGGTAAAAGGTTCCGATGGTTCTTCCCATTGTCACAAAATATACAGGTTTACTCGTTTTGTAACAAGTAAATCTCTAGGTCTTGTATCTCTCATTATAATACTTCACAGAGAGGAAACAACAGCTATTGCCAACAGGAGTGAGCAAACCCACCTTGGAAGTACAAGATTACAGCTGCAAAACCAAAACAATGCCCCTGCCCTACATCCTCCTCCCCTCAAATTCTGTACCCTTCATTTAACATTGTGATTGCCAAGTAAGATGTGTTATATGCAGATGTGTTATATACATGTGTTCTCTTTTCCTATGCATTCTTAAAGGAATGATCAAAAATATCCTTCAACCGGGCTCTGTGGATCCTCAGACTGAAATGGTCCTCGTCAATGCCATTTACTTCAAAGGAATGTGGGAGAAAGCATTTAAGGATGAAGACACCCAGACAGTGCCTTTCAGAATGACTGAGGTACAAGGGCATATATAATCTTGAAGGTGTCATCTTCTAGAATTTATGAAGAGAGTAGATAAGTTGTTATACAGTCTTCCTGAACAAGAGCAATCAGTAGTTTTAACCATAAGTAGATATTTTTACACTCTAAGAATAATCCCTGTTAAAACTGTATTATCTTATTTGGTTTTGCAGCAAGAAGGAAAACCTGTGCAGATGATGCATCAGATCGGTTCATTTAAAGTGGCAGTGATTGCTTCTGAGAAAATGAAGATCCTGGAGCTTCCATATGCCAGCGGGGTGCTATGCATGTTGGTTCTGTTGCCTGATGATGTCTCTGGCCTGGAGCAGGTATGGCCCTGGCAAATGGGTTTCGGAAAACCATAAAACCAGTGAAATTTAGGTGCTGCAAAGCCCTTCACAATAAAATTATCCTAAAACACTTCACCAGCACAGATCTGAACACTGGCAACATGGGATTGTTGCATAGAAGCATGCAGCTGTCTCAGTGGTCCTGCAATAGTTTGTGCTGAGCATGGATTGCTTAAGCAACTGCTTTAGTGTGTTAAATATTGGTCACTGCAAACCAGATTCTTCTCAGCTAAGCAGCTGTTACTCCAGCAGCTTGAACTCCAAAGGTTTTATATCTCCATTCCTGCATACTGAGGAGCTTCCTGGGAAGTTCACATTAGCTTTACTGATTGTAATTATTGTTTGGTTTGGCAGTGCTCAACATGCTTCCTTCATACCTTCAAAATTTAAACTATCTAAAAACAGAATATGATGGGTACTGGAATGGTTAAAGCAATTTCAGAAAATAAAATATACATGATATACTATTGTTGACATGAACAGAATACAGGCACGGCATATTGTCATTAGCAGGACAGTAGTTAGTCTGAATAGGAAAAGCTATGTACTAAATGAGAGTTCACTGAAATGTTTGTACACTAACTCAAAGAATCTAAATGGTAAAAATGAAGAGGCATTTGAACACAACTAAATTTCCTCAGTAATAACTGGTAGTTCAGGTATTAGTAATTGGTTAGCATGAACACCTGGTTATTTGGAGGTCTTAAATGTAGACAGAGCTTACAACTCAAAAGCACAGAATGATTTTTGGAATGTATTTCCCAAGCAAAAAGATAAATAGGGAAGAGCTTTAGGTGAAATGTGCTGATCGGCCTCTCATTAAGAAAATTAATTGGCCTATTAAAGGAATAGAAAACACGACAGAGCAGAGTCATAGTTTGCTTTCCTCTTCTAGATAGATTAATCTGTATATACCTATAAAAATGCCATATCAAGAGCAGTCAGTTTAAAAAAGAAAAAAACCCTGCCACTGGTACTGCATTGCCACAAAGGAAGTTGTGCTCTCATGCCAGAGATCACATCTGCTTGTCTCCTTGCAGATTGAGAGTTCAATCACCTTTGAAAAACTCATGGAGTGGACCAGTTCTAATACAATGGAAGAGAGGAAAATGAAAGTTTATCTCCCCCGCATGAAGATGGAAGAAAAATATAACCTCACATCTGTCTTAATGGCCTTGGGTATGACTGACCTGTTCAGCTCATCAGCCAATCTGTCTGGCATCTCTTCAGCAGAGACCCTGAAGATGTCTGAAGCTGTCCATGAAGCATTTATGGAAATCTATGAAGCAGGCAGTGAGGTGGTAGGCTCAACAGGAGCTGGGATGGAGGTTACAAGTGTCTCTGAAGAATTCAGGGCTGACCATCCTTTCCTCTTCTTGATCAAGCACAACCCGACCAACAGCATCCTCTTCTTTGGCAGATGTATTTCCCCTTAAAGAGGAGAAAGCTGAAAGAATTTCTGTTCCTCACTGCAAGACCCAAAGCACTGCAGTATTAAGGGTAAAAAGAAATGCATTGTCTCTGTTTCATCCGTATTTTCTAAACCTGGAAGCTTTTATTTAAAAAAAAAAGAAGTTTAGTTATAGAAATTATGCCATGAAAACAGAGGCCCTTTGCCTTTCCTTTCTGCAGAGTAATATTATTTACTCATGCATAAAGAGTCAAGGGAATGAAAATTGGACCCAAAGAAAGCATGAGCATGAACTTCCTTGTGCAAGTTAACAATAGTAGTGCCAAATCATCACACTGAAAAAACACAACCCCATTTATCAGCAGATGTTTTATGGAAAAAAATGTAGCCTTCTAATTAACACAGGTTTCTCTATGGCCAAGCTTCGTGGTGACTCCTCTGGAATTAGTTACTCAAAAGCTCCCAGATTAAACTTTAAACTGTCACCAACCATTCCCACTCTGACAAGGAAATTGCTTTTTCTTTGTGCTCCTGATACTGCAAGGTTCTTCCTCACTTCCTAAAGATGCATTACAGACATCTTATAATTCATATTTCTCCTTAAATCTTTTTGGCTCAATCGTCATGACCAAATACAGCATGTTACTATTCAAATTGTTTTCCATGTATCCATATGTAATGGGTCTTGCAGATGTACTCTTTTCCTCCTTTAATCATAATAAAAACATGTTTAAGCAAATGCATTTCTTTTGGAGTACTTCATGGGCACCTGGGACAGGGTAATCCTGGTTATATATACAAATTGGAGGATGAGAGGCTGGAGAGCAGTCCCACCGAAAGAGGTCTGGGGGTTTGGGTTGATGGCAATTTGAATATGAGTCAACAGTGTGCTCTGGCAGCCAAAAGGGTCAACCGTGTCCTGTGGTGCATCAAGCACAGCATAGCCAGCTGGTCAAGGGAGGTGATGGTTCCACTCTACACTGCACTGGTGCAGCCCCAACTTGAGTACTGCGTGCAGTTTTGGGGGCCTCAATGTAAGAAGGACATCAAACTATTAGAGTATGTCCAGAGGAAGCTAGCCAAGATGGTGAAAGGCCTCAAGGGCAAAACTTAAAAGGAAAGGTTGAGGTCACTTGGTTTGTTCAGCCTGGAGAAGAGAAGGCTGAGGGGTGACTTCATCACAGTCTACAATTTCCTCAAGGGGGGCAGCATAAGGCGAGGTGCTGATTTCCTGTCTCTGGCGATGAATGACAGGACACAAGGAAATGGGATGAAGCTGCATCACGGGAAGTTCAGATTGGACATTAGAAAAAGGTTCTGCACTGAGAGGGCAGTCGGTCCCTGAAACAGGCTCTCCAGGGAAGTGCTGATGGCACCATACCTATCAGAGTTCAAGGAGCATCTGGACGATGCTCTTAGTCATATGGTTTCGTTTTAGGTAGTCCTGTGAGGAGCAGGCAGTTGAACTCAATGATCCTTATGGATCTCTTCCAACTTGAGATATTCTGTGATTCCTTATCAGTTGGTTCATCGCTTACAGAGAGATGAGGAATGAGAGTCTATCCTAACTCTGGGCTAAGATACAATATTGAGATGAATTTTCTGCCAGGAAGGGACCAGCATGACTCATAATCCCTCATGCACGCAACTCAAACTAGTCAGATACAACAGTTTCAGCACAAACCATGATTCATTCAGTTTCTCTGAAACAGAAGTGTATAAGCAGTTTGGAAGGCAGCTGGATACATGCAGAATCTACATCCCACTGAGACACAACACTGCCGCAGAGAACACCTGGGAATCACAGAATCACAGGGGTTGGAAGGGACCTCTGGAGATCATCTAGTCCAACCCCTCTTGCCAGAGCAGGGTCACCTAGAGCAGGTTGCACAGGGTGGCTCCAGGTGGGTTTGGAATGTCTCCAGAGTCAGAGACTCCACCACCTCTCTGGGCAGCCTGTTCCAGTGCTCTGCCACCCTCAAAGGAAAGAAGTTCCTCCTCATGTTCAGGTGGAACTTCCTATGTTCAAGTTTGTGCTCGTTACCTCTTGTCCTATTACTGGCCACCACTGAAAAAAGACTGGTCCCATCCTGCTGGCACCCTCCCTTTAAGTACTTGTAAGCATTGATGAGATCCTCTCTGAGTCTTCTCTTCTCCAGACTAAAAAGA
>VYXH01003453.1:25279-66773 GCA_013397275.1 Burhinus bistriatus
CTTGAATATCAACCAGCTCTCTTGAGCCCCCCTACCCTCTAGAGCTCTAACCTGTGGGATTTCTCCAAGCAGTTTCTTGAAGAGATCAAAGTTAGCCCTCCTGAAGTCCAAGGTTGCAACCCTACTTGTCATTTTATGCTTACTACACATAATCCTGAACTCGATCTTCTCATAAGCACTACAGTCAAGGCTGTCCCCAACCTTAATGTCCTCCACCAGTCCCTCTTCATTTGTCAGTACTAGGTCCAGTAGTACACCTCTCCTTGTCGGCTCCTCCCCAACCTGAGTCAAAAAGTTATCATCAAGACACTGGAGGAACCTTGTGGACTGTACATGCCTAGCTGTGTAGCCTTCCCAGCAGATATCAGGGTGATTGAAGTCCCCCATGAGAACCAAGGCCTCTGAAATCAGAAATAGGAAGTTTTCCAGTTATCTTTGTGGTGTGTTTACAAAGCTTTATAGGCTCTTATTTTGTAACTAAAGAGAATCATCATGCTAAGATAAGCAATGTCTATGGCAAGATATAGTTTCTCTCTGGAATGAATTATTCTTCCCTTTGTCACTGAGGCAAGAAAGGAAACAGACCTGTGAGGAACTATCACAGAGAAGTACCAGAAGAGTGAAAGAGAAAGGTTTTTGCGGGGTGAAGTCACTGCAAGAAAGCTATGCTTTTTCCTGACTCCTGTATGCACAGCCTGGCACCAGTGCTGGGTGGTCTGTGGTGGGATGTTTTCTCACTACCACCACACAGTATCTTGCTTGTTCTACTTGTTTTGGCTCCCCCTGCTCTCATCCCCCAAGATAACACATACTTTGGCAGGACCTAGGGGGCATAACTTCCTGGTAGCAAACATGATCTTGCAAAAGAAGGAAGATAACATGACACCACCTTCACTGGTGTATAAATAGTTCAAATATTTTCCTTAACTTTCCTGTATCTTAGTCAATTGCTGGTCAGGAGATAACAAATGGGGAAATTTATTGCAAGAGAGCTAACAATGCGGTTACTATTGTCCTGGAGTTTCTGTTGATCTGGTCATGGAACTGGGGCACCTAAAATCCTCAGGACACTTAATTTTCAGCAGATTTGTTCTAAAACTGCACTATTTCTAGGCCATTGTAGTTCTTCTTATCAGTTAAAACATAATTCCTCACACAGAGAAGACGCAAAGAAGTATATCTGCTCCTGTATGTAGATAGATACATTGCTGCCTCCTGATATCTGCTGACTTCTCCTGCCAGCATAGCAATGAGCAGTCATATTCTTGTCCTCAGTAGTCACTTATTTAACCAGCTGTGCAGTCCATCCATCTCAAATACACAAATAAAATAAAAAAAAGTACACATGCATTCTCAGTCCTGTTTTCAGAGGCTGAAAACTTTGAAACCATTTTGGAACTTGGCAAATCACACACCCACTAAGGAATGGATGCTGGAGTCCTCAAGTCTCAGACACAGAAATATTTGACTAACAGCTAAAAACTCAGCCCTCCACACCTGAGGCACTGTAGCTTCTGTAATAACAGGTACCTAAAGAACAGGCCTCTAAAGGACAGGCCTGGATGTAACCCCAAGGTGGGTGACAGATATCATGGAACAAGTCATCTCCTTTGTGCCAACAGAGGAGGCTACAGCTTCTTATCTCCATCCCCAAAGAAGCAAAATAGTCAGCACCAAGCCCCAGAGACTTTGGCTCTCTGCTGTGTCATGAAGTACAGGTGGATGACCCCCAGTACTTCTTTCACCACCAGTATTTCTTTCAGCACAAGTATGGAAGAAGGCTCAGACTCACAGCTTTAGGACCTGTCATAAGAGGCTTCTACTGCTCTTCCACCACACCCCATATATATTTGTAATTTCACAGGTGCAAAGAGACACAATTAATTCAAAGGATTAGTGAGTTGTGCAGATACAAGACCACACTTGTTTGCTTGCCTGCAGCCTTAAATGTGAAGATAATACATGTAATGAATTTCCATAAAGATGAAAGAATTTGACCCTGCAGCCCTACTGTTTATTCCAGTCCTAATTCTTCAAATACATGAGAATGTAAGTAATATTGCTCAGTTGAACAAAGTCAGTTATTAGCAAAAATTGGTCTCCCGAAGTTCACAGAGTTAGAGAGTAACTTGCATTGGAATGGGCAACTGACAGTCATCTGGTCCTAACTTCAAAGATACACCAGGTTGCTCAGGATCCTCCCAGTCAAGTGTTGCATATCCTTAAGGCTGGAGAATCCACAATGTTCTGATTAATTTAATTTTAAACATAAATCCAAATCTCACTAATGTAGAAGTAGTGTAAGCCATCCAGCCAGCTTAGCTTTCTCTCATCAAATGAGAGTTGGCCACACGTGAGAATGAGCCTCACCAGTTCCTTCATTTTGATTCTCCCATGGTCAAACCACGAAGCTCTGTCTTTCCTTACTTTTAACCCTCTTGGAACCAAAGTCTACAGAATATCTCTGTAAATCCCAAGCAGTCCTTAGCCACCCTGTGAACAGCAAATTTCTAGGATGGTTAACAATGCTTAGGAGCAAAGGTGAGATAATATATAGCTTCATGCTAAACATTTTTAGTCCTAGTAGCATAATTTATTATTTTATTATATGTGGATATCAGTAGGCTATCATTTGTACCTGGCCTCCCTTTCCTCACTCTTATACTCTTAAAAATCACAAGATAAAGATTTTAACACTATATCGTCTCTCTTGTGACATGAGCAAACATGCACGAGAGCAAATACTCACAATTGCATGCTACTCCCAGGAAAAAAAGATTCCAAACTAATTTTGAGTTTTTATTTCTTCAACTCATACAGCACTTTCCTACTTTTTCCAAATGTTAGCAATAGCAAACCACACTCTAAAATCAATGCAGGCAAACAATGAACTTTTATTAGTGGCACCTTACAGACAACAGGAACAGGATCCTGGAGGTGAGCAAATCCTTACAGTGGAAGGCTGACTTCTTAGTCACACAGGTAAAATTGTGGCTCTGATAAGAGGTCGACAGGGAGAGGGAGAATAGCGAAGTGTCAGATCAGTTCCTGTAAGGAAGGCAGAGATTCGGGAATTAAAGGTGAACAAAGCGCGTGGAGAAGAAATCATTAAACTTCACAGGGCTGTGTGTCAGAGCAGTTCCTCTTTCCTCTTCCCTTTTTTCTCTTTCATTCTGCTTGGTTTCCCTTGGGCATGGTTCATTGCTATCCAATAACTCCCTTCCCCCGAGGCGCTGATTAACCCCACCCTCACCATGTCCTCTTTTATCCTCCTTGCCCTTCCGCAATCTCTATCTACTTCTCAGGGCAGTGAAAGAAGAGGGCAGGGCTGGGGTCAAGCCCTGTTTCTAAGAGGAGAAGTGTCAGGGAGAGGAAAGTTTGGGACTAAGGAAGAAAGCAGGAGGAGAGCACTGCCACTCCTACTGCCTAGAGGGATCATCTGCTATGTCATAAGGCCATAGATCAGCTACAGAGTCTGAGCTGCATCTCAGCTGCACCTGCAGGAGGTGGGGTGAGGGGCCATTCCTCCAGCCAGAGAGAGCAAGTGCTCTGCTTCTCTTTACACGTATTCTGCTAACTTTCCTTAGTCCGATGTTGCCTCTGTACCACTGAATTCTTGCTTTATGGCTTGGTCTGTCTGTGTTCCCAGACAAGGAATTAGCAACCACAGAAACAAGGGATATTAAGAAAGCCTTGGAACATAAAGCCAAAGCTCTAGAAAATGAAAGGAGATAGACCAAGAACAAAGAAAAGTCTAAAGCAGCTGAAAGGGACAATCACACTAGTTTTAAACTACACAAACAGACTTCCACTTTTGGCTTTGAAAGAGCTAAAAGAGCCACAAATACCAGTCCAAAAGATAATGAAGCCATGAAGATCTGCATACAGCTGAATCACAATTGGAAAGGGCAGCTCCAAAGACCTTGGAAATGCTTTGGTAAAGAAGAGCAGATGATCACTGGTATATTTTAAAAGAAGGTCCTCGGTGCAATACCCTGCAAGTTCACACATTTGCATCTCACACAAAAGCTTGAGGAACAAAACCAAAGCTTTCCATCTCATTTTGTCTGAGAGCAGAAATGAACAGGAGATCATCTTGTCTTACTTGTCATGTATCAAGTCCTTAATTTCTACTTGGTCACTGTTATGAAAAGCTTGCTAACATGAACTACGCAAAAGGATGCCTGGTCTCAAGAGACTGAG
Source organism: Burhinus bistriatus (assembly GCA_013397275.1). Classification (NCBI taxonomy): domain Eukaryota; kingdom Metazoa; phylum Chordata; class Aves; order Charadriiformes; family Burhinidae; genus Burhinus; species Burhinus bistriatus. The sequence continues at coordinate 29,483 of VYXH01003453.1, forward strand.
CTCCTTTGTGCAACAGGCAGAGAACATGAGAGATGGAAAGACAGAAGAATCTTGCAATGGCAAAAGCATTAGTAAGACACATTCAAATGATACTAACGACACTCCAGCTCACCCAAGCTCCTTGTCAGTCTGAGGGGGAAATTCCATTCCAAGCCCCCTTTTTGGGGTTACTCTCCAGCCTTTGTCTATGCACTTAACCAGGTAGTTCATATCAGTCCCAAGGGTAGCCTAAAACTGTGAAACTACAAAGGGCTAGCAGGTGCCAAGCAGATCAGTGAACAGCTAAGATTTCCAGTATACTTACACAAGTGAGTATCGGGGAAATTCTCCTGAAGAAACTTCTTACAATACCAACTGCCTTGTGAAACCCCTAGTCATTCCACCAGGCAAGAATATTTGCCATTGAGCTGTATGAAAAAATAGCAAATGTTTAAATGGGTTTCTTAAGAGAAAGCCCTTCCTCTGTACCCTGCTTTTGCACATCAGCACAACACTCCTGTTTAGGATGCACTCTCGTTTCGAAATGTGTTTTGAAGATCCATTGACTTGATATTCACATTCTTCATCCCCCAAAAATGGCACATCTTGCACTATAGCACTGCAGTGTGGGAAACTCCCATTAACACAAAGCAAGGATCAGCTTTCTGATTCAGTAGGTGTGCAGCTGACGTACAGTAACACCCTTTGAGAGATTTCTTCGGAAAAATGACAAGTTTCGGCTAAAGTGTATATAAGCCACACATATACGTCATTACTCATAATGCAGTACTGTGTATCATGATTGAGAAATTCGGGCCACTCTTCATATTTCTGATGTTAACTGCTACCCGGGATATTTTAAAAATGCTCAGCACCTGAGTCATTCAAAGGAAAACTGCACCCTTGCGTATGTGAAAACAGTGTGCATATTCATTAACAGATAAACTATCTCCTTTCAGATACAGAGATCAGTCCTTTCTCAGAAGTGTTGCGGTTCTTAACAGAGCTGAATTTCTCAGGACAACCACTACCTTTATTAATTACAGTGTCTAAGCCAAAGCATGTAGAAGTAATAGTAAAGTACGATGAACTGTGCCAGTACTGTCATATTTCACCACACCTTTGCTTTCTGCAGGCGTGGAGCAAAATGCCTCGGTAATATTTATACAGGAACCTCACCACACCCTCTGGCAACTCATAAGGTTTTAAATACTGTTGGAGTATGTCAGCAAGGATTGCTTGGCAAGGGAAGGCTTGCAAATTTACTCATGGGAGGTACACAAGAGATAGCGATCTACCCTGTTTCAAAATAAAACCATGTGTATTCTCACTCTACTCTTTAAAGGGAAAAAAGATACCCAAAGAACTAATCTCTCTTAAACTTGAAATTTCAGGATGATACAAACTTATCTTACATAAAAATCTGTTACAGCACAAACCACAATATGTTATAATCAGTCTAGGTGATTCATGTAAATTATCGGTTTTTTTAGTTGACAAGGTTAGGAAAAGCTCATGCCGTGCTCTCAATTACACTATGACAGAGGCATCACCCAGAAGAGAGTTCTCCTTAGCACAGAAAAGTTAATGTATCTACTCATTCAGCACCCTTACTATTTTCTCAGTTTCTGTGCCCCTGTCCTCCTTACAGTTTTAAAATTTAAATCACAACAGAGATTTTAAAAAAAATGTATCAGACCTCCAAAGGGATTAAAATATTCCCAGATTTCAAACCCCTTCTCTTCCCCATGCTTATTGTATCTCCTGAAGTCTTTCTAAAGGTTTGGGGACACTGAAAATCCTTTCGTGTTTAAAAGCTACTGGCCTGCTCTGGCTGAGCCAAAAACTTGAATGGAGTGCTCTGCTGGCTGAACCAGAAATTCTTCCCTCTCAAGTAAATAAACAGTGCTTTTACTGGTAAAAAAGTATTTGAAGATGTCAGGGAAATTGAACTGCTTTCCTTCAAACGTCACTTTTTCTTTTGATCTACCAAAATATAGAATGTTTCAGTTTTGAATTAAATCAGATTTCCAAGAGCTGTACAGAGTTGATAGCTAAAATATTCTACCAATGAACATGAAAACAAGCCATGGGAAGTTGTATCCTAAAATACTGTGCAAAAGCAGAAGCTATGATTTTTCTATGACAGAAAGTCTTTCTCTCAAGACCCTCAAGAAGCTTTGTAGAGCACTTTATAAAGTTCTGTTTAGACATCAAGCATTTCACCTACTCCTGAACCCGGGTGCTAATGAACAGAGCAACACACTGTGTAGGAAAGTCACAACAACTTGTGCTAAGTTACACTCAAACTGGAGGAAAACAAAATGCATTTGTATAGCTGAGATCTGGCCAGGGCACTGAAGTCCTGCCAATATTTGTCCTGACCAAATGGAAACATGACTGACTGCAGTGAAAGAGCCCACAGGTTTACTTCCCACAGGAAGGATACTATTAATACAAATATAAGTCTTTTAGTGTGCTGCTGTGTTGACTTAGTATAGAGCAGGAGTGAGAGTCAGCAGTAGCACCACCCATTGAGCTGTGTCCTCTGGTGGTGCCACTTTAAAAGGATATTGGAAAATGTTATTAATCCATCACGTTGATTTAGCATATGTTGTCCTTTGAGATTAGTATAATTTCAGTTACTAGGTATGCTTTTTTTTTTTTTTTTTTTGTGCTAATGACCAACCATGCCATTCAAGAGGTGTTTTAAAAAGGTAGCTTTAAAACTTTGTACAAAGGCACAAGCCTGTCGTTCAGTGTAACCCAGCATTCCTGCATAAACAGAACACCTCAGCCACTTCTTGTAAAGCAGCAAGCAGTACTACAAGTTAGCAAATTAAATTCACCCCTGCTTTAAAACCAGAAAATCCACTGTAATTGCTCTAAGGGATGAAGTCTATCCAGTGTATCTATCACTCGTTCAACAACATGGCTAAATTTGCAAAGCTTATGCAAATCATTTAGGCTTTGGAAATCACTCTAAGGCCAATGTAAACAGATTACAACTTTCCCAGGCGCAATGGAAGCAATTAATTCTGCAGTGAATGCATCTCCTACACTACGCTTGCTCTCTGGAAAATGTAACAGATACATCTAATTACATCTCACACTGAAACATGATGGTTTTGTGTAGCTACAATTTCAAAAGGCCCAAGGGGCAGGAAAACACCACCCGATTAAAAGTCGTGTGCTTCCTCACAAGTACGAAAGCAACTTTAACAAAGCTTTTCCCAAACTATATTGACTCAGAAGGTTCACCATTGGCAAGGGACTCTTCGCAGCTGCACCATCCTATGCCCTACACCAAATTTTGCAGGTACTCCAATGGCTCACTCCTCATTACAGGATCCTCTGTGCTAGTCACTGACCTACAACATAAGTCCATGTTAAATCTATGCTCGTAGATAGCAGGTCAGAAGAAAGCTCACAGAAGGCCGAGGAGACAGACCATGTGAGTGAGTCTTGCTCAGTGTCGAGGAGGCAGTCCTGGAGAGAAAAGCAGCTCCTATCCAAGTTTTCAACGTGGTGTTATCAACAGTGCAGAGAGGTAAAAAATTAAATAAAGGGCAAGGGTAGGATGACACAAGGTGTTTTACTTAGGGGTCAGAGTGAGCATGGACAGCTACAAAAAGGACAACAGAGGACTACAAGGAAAATCAGGGATGGAGGTATTTTAGTAGCCAAGACAAGAAGAAAAAGAGGATTTAACAGAATATCCGTGTCTGGAATGGAACAATAAGGAATAGATCTCTGAGGTGTTACATTGGTCAAACAGCAGCTTTCAGTTTAGGGTGGGAAAACAGAAGCAGAAGAAAAATGAAGTCTAATCTAAGACCCACACCAGGTTCTAGTGATGTCACCACTGATAATAAAAGCATCAGTCTGGTGCCTGTTTCTCAACCTTCACTATCTCACAGTGGGAACACTTTCCTGTTTGTACAGTCTTAGAATCCTCCAAGATTAACAAAATCCATTTTTCTAAAACAGAAACCCACCAGGGGTGGCAAATACTTTCTCAGTAGGAAACAGACAATACCAAAACTCACACATAAGAAGTCACTGTCTTTTCTCTGTCTGTCTGTTCCTCAGAAATAATTTCTATTTGACAAATCATAAAAGAAGTAGGTCAGCAACTGCCCTTTTTTTAAACCCTTCTAACCGCAAAAAAAGGTTGTTTAAAGTAGTGCGGGTTCAAGTTGTTACTAGCCTGTTGCCACAAAAGTGTTTATAGCAATACTTCTGCTGTCAGTTTTGTAAGGTTCTTGTATGGAATCATTCTCACCATCACTTCATATCCTACTCTGAGATGATTCAGTTCTTCCACAGGGATGTGGCCTTCAGGGCATAACAAATTGCACATTCATGAGTCATAAGAACCTTTGCAGAACTGGCCACACTATAAATTCACCCTACCCTTCATGTGAACTACAGAAACCTTGGAGACACCGAGAGCAGCAGTGGTTCTCCCTGCACAAAAGAAGGTACTGTAATGATTTCTAAAGATTCTTTATTTCATATATTCTTGGATGATGTTGCTTCGTTGACAAATGCATACAAAAAAAGGAAGTAGGGATCTGAATGGGAAACAACAAATGCTTGGGAAAGTAATTTACTAAGATGGCACAGGCACAGTCTAGAAGGTGGAAGTAAAAAATATACATATAGAGCAATTTATTGTACAGAGTTCTATAATTTCTAGAGCTCACTGGCTAGCATATATATCATAGCAGAGTAAGAACCACTGTGTTTGTTTAAGTCAGCTAATTTGTTCTTGTGCTCTTTAGTTCTTATGAACATCAGATCAGCTCCTGTTTGCAAACTACTCAGGACACAAACTGTCTTTATTCCAAGGCCATCCTATACCAACCAGAATAGCTCCCAGTCCCTGGCTAGAGCTCTCAGCTAAACCTGCTAAATGACAAATAGCAGCATTTGTGGTCTACTGAATATGGAAACTTGTCCTGCAGAAGAACTGGGAAGCTAGGATGTGGGCTAGCACTGTAAGAGAGACTTTCAGGACATGTTCAAAGTTAAAAAGGGAATTCAGGATGCTTAGCATGCAATAGTTGGGGCAATGCTTGCCCAAGCACTGGAAGGAGTATTTTGGCCTGTCCTAAAGGAATAGTTTGACTGTTACTGTTACCAGAGTATTCGTTCACTACAGTTATGAGCATCAAAAGGCTCTTGCACAAATTGAAGCATAGAAGTTATCATAAGAGACAGTCTCTCAGTATCCCCTAGCCCAGGCACTGGTGAGTAATATTATCAACTATCACTCCAAGATGCTGTAAAGGACAGTGCAATAAGTGTCCTGGTGAACAAATACAGAACAATGTTGGCAGCTGCTTTTTCCCTAACCTAAATGATAGCTAGTATCTAAACCTTATATGACTATACTAGTTAATCCTCCTCATTCTTCATATAGATAAATACTTTTAGAAAGCCTTTAAATCACAAAAGAAACTTCAAAAACTGAAGAGAAACTTGCAGACACATAGTCACAATTAGTGGTTTGCTAATAGCATCTTTTCTCCCTTTCTGTGCAGGTTCAGAACAATGGAAGCTTTGAATAAAGCAAACACAAGCTTTGCTCTTGACTTTTTCAAATATGAGTGTCAGGAAGATGGTGACAAGAATATTTTGTTCTCCCCTTTGAGTATTTCATCTGCCCTGGCTACTGTTTATTTGGGAGCCAAAGGTAACACTGCAGATCAGATGGCAAAGGTAAGTCTGGGCTTCAAAATGTAGCTGTCTGAAAGGGTTGGTCTCTATGCAAGAAATTTACTGTGATGGAACAGAGGAAAGCCATAAGCAGAAAAATTACTCTAATCAGAACTCTACACACATATATGCCAGCTCCCCTTTCACCCCTGATGTGCACTGCAACGAATAGGCCAGTTCTCCACTTGCGCAGGTCAAAGAAATAGTCTACTTTAGCCTCTGGAAACAGATCCCCAACAAATGAAAGAAATGGCACTGGTGACATTGTCTCCTTTTAAATACCACCAGCAGAAATAAGGGATCTTTATCTCAAAGCTCAGTAACTGGAGCACTCAGCAAGGAGTGGGAGACCTGGATTCTCCTTCTACTTTGCCATAGACAATTCCCATCTCACATCTCATCTCTTTGGAAATGACTCCCCACAAAAAGACTTTTCCGTATAGTCACTGTAAGTTTTGCACTTTGCTAAACATAAATCCACATCCACAAGATCAGAGAAGAAACACGGTGAGACTACAACCCTTTCTTTGGGGTATGTATTTTACAGGCAAAATCCCTTACTGAAATCCCTAAGTTGTATTTGTGCAAAGTTCATAGCTTCAGCAGCCGGCAATGAGAACAGTCCTAGCGCACAGTTACCTAGCTCCTACTGCAGGAGGTGAGGCTTGTGAGTTTGCATTTGCCAAGGCAGAAGAAACTGTCCCACCTGCTGAGGCAGTGATCTAGCTCCTGATTTACAGGACAAAAGAAGGCCAGCAGGGTAACAAAGAAATGCATAGCTCTTCTGAAAAATGTTCCAAGGTTGGATGCACCTCTTTGTAGCCTGGGTAAGGTGCACATGCCCAGAGCAAGGGATTTAAGGCATGAAACTGCCCCCACTATTTTCCTGCTTTCTGACACATAGCAGTGTTCCATTTACACTTCTGCTTTGACGCTCTCCGTCTGGAGATAACTGGCTCTTCCCAGGTATTAACTGGTCAGCCCAGGGCATAACTCAAAGCAGGCAGATTCCTCTAGAAAGGCTAGTTACATGAGAGTTTTGCCCTGCAACCCTCAGTTTAGTGTGCTCACGCCATTTTGTAGACATGGGCCTCAAGGCCTAACCAAAGTTTTCATATGCAGTCAGGACTGGACACAAGACTAAAATCTGAGTTTGGCTTTCTTCGTCACCAGTCCCATGACGTCACTGAAAGATTTTACTGAACCAGCTAATTTTCTACCGTTGCATTTATTATTGCTTTTTCCACTATAGGTACTTCACTTTAACAAAGCTGAAGGAGCCAGAAACGTCACCACAACCATAAAAATGCAAGTCTATTCCAGAACGGAAGAGCGTCTATCAAATCGATGTGCCTGTTTCCAGAAGGTATCTCACTAAGTCTAGTGATCAAGCTATAGGCATAGTCATGTGTTCTCTTGCTCGTATTTTCCTTACATATTTGCATTTGCCTATGTTTGTCTGCCTCAGATGTAGTGAACACAATTAATTGGTACTAATGCAATACTTATTACATGCTTCCCCTTTTTACACAGAATTGCAAAAACCAACCTCAAATTTGCAAAATTTCAAATTTAATATTACCATTCTCTGTCAATGTATCTCTTGATCTCTTTCCTTTAGCTTTGAGGAGAGATTTCTTCTCAAATTATTGCTGTTCAATAGCTAGCTATTTAGCAAAAGTATGTTCTTTGAATAGGCATGCTCCCTGCCTCAGAGAGCTAATCACAAGAACAGAGCTGCCCTCCCACACACTTAATTGCAGCATCAAGACAACAAAAACCGGAGTATTAACTTTTCCAGGCTACCTATGCTTCTTCAGAAATTAGTCTCCGTTTCAGTTAAGTAGTTAACAAAATAAATTGACATGTTGGAATTTCCCAAGTTGCTTACAATAAGTCTTAGAGAAGTGGAAATCATTATATTCCTGAGATATTTCTTTCACATACTGGTAGGCATCTTGTACTGAAGTATACACATTTTAAGATAGCAGAAAAATACAGAAAAGCAAACATTATCCCTCTGAGTCAGTAAAGGCAGGTTTTCCTCATTGACAATTCAACCATGGTGGCATCAAGCTCTTCTCTCTGCTCTTTCCCATCATCCTTATTCTTTGTGGGAGTGAGCTATTTCCTTGCAGGATGCCCACAAAGCCCCAGTGGACGTGAGTTCTGATGAATGGGAACTTGGATCTGCATTCCACAGCCAAATCCTATGGCAGGAAGATTTATTTTAGGGGCTGTGGCAACAACTTGTTTGCACTGCATGTACAGGAGAGGGATTGTGCCTCCTGAGTACTGCTTGTCTGAATTGTAAGAAATACAGAGCGCTGTGGGTAGGGCAAAGGGCCCGTTCTAACAGTTTAAAAATTTAAGTGTCTGTTCATGCCTCTAATTCTGATGTAATGACAAGATGAATACAGCAGATTTTTAGTTTACTAATTCACAGCTTAACTTCCCTAGCTCATTTGAGAGTTTGAGCCCACATTCATTTAATCCTGTTACTTCAAGACAATTAATTTACTGCAATGACTGCAACATAAAAAAACCCCCACAAAATATTAACATTAAGAGCAAGATTAAGAAATTTAAGGGCAAACTTTCCATGTAACACACTCAACTTTCGTAAATGGCTGTCACACAGCCAAATCTTCATGCATTGTTTAACAATTACATTCTCTCTCTCACTCTCTGGATATACTTAGTTTTACAATCTCCACTTAGAAATCCTTAAACGTTTTACATAGCTCAGGTTCTTACCACGTGCATTCTGAGACACTTACAGTGTCTATACCAGGTCTGCAACTTTTAATACTTTCAAATGATTCTTTTAATAGATGTCTGGTTTAGAACATGTTTTGTGTTGCAATACAGGTAACAGATCCCCTCAATAGAAATACTTTACATGGAGATGGATGAAGGAAGAAATTAGAAATTTCAAAGTATTTTATACAACAGATGAGTAACTTTTTTTTCCTTTTCTCTAAGACAGAAATCGGCAAATCGGATAATATCCATACTGGGTTTAAAGCACTCAACTTTGCAATCAACCAACCCACTAAAAATTACCTGCTTAAAAGCGTCAACCAGTTATATGGAGAAAAAACATTGCCTTTCAGTAAGGTAGGTAGGCCATTTATTTGGATTCTGTAGTGCCATTTAACCTCTATGATCTATGAATGACAGCTATCTCTCTTGCATTGCAGGAATACTTACAATTAGCCAAGAAATACTACAATGCAGAGCCACAATCAGTTGACTTTGTGGGAGCAGCAGATGAAATCAGAAGAGAGATCAATTCCAGGGTCGAACACCAGACTGAAGGTAAGCTCCTGCCTCTTCTCTCCCAATTCAAAAAGAAGCCATTTCAGCATTGAATAAAGTCTCTGTACCCAAGGGGGCCAGGGCAGGTAAACGATTCACCTCAGAAAGGTAAATCAGATCAGTTTTCCTAAAGCAGTCATCCACTAACAAGCCCTCACACAAATTAGTGTCCTTTGGAACATATGAGGAATGTGGCTCAATCTTCCTTGTAAATCAAGGTTACCCCAATACTCACTTATTTGTGAATAATCTCAAGCTAGAAGCATGCTCTATCAGCACTTAACATTTCCCTGACTTATATCTGCAGAAATTGTGCCAACACTTACACTGAAACAGTAAAACTGCACAAATGTGTTAATGTCCTTCTGTTTCTCTAGGTAAAATCAAAAATCTGCTGCCTCCTGGATCCATAGATTCACTCACCAGACTAGTCCTGACAAATGCACTCTACTTCAAAGGAAACTGGGCAACAAAGTTTGAAGCTGAAGCTACCAGGCAAAGACCTTTCAGAATAAACACGGTATGGGAATATACTGACCTATATTCTAGACTGCAGGTGAAAAAAGCAGTGAAAAAGTTGAGGGAGGCAAATTCTTGTCAGTCTTTAAATCCACATGAATTCTGGCATGGAAGTTATTTCATTTAGTGAATATAGTATATTTTCTTCACCACATCTTTAGCACAAAGACTGCACACACATACTAGCATCTGAGCCACAAACAAAATTGTCAGAAGCTGACTTGAAACAAACTTCCATTCTCTGAAGGTAGGGAAAACAAAGAGGTGAACAAAACTGTATGGGTTAGTTCTTTACATTTTCATTTTTAACCATAAAACAAATCAGAGTGGAATAGAGCTTCTTGTAATAAGCATCACCTGAAACAGCTTTGATAGCCTGCCTAGCTTCTAAGTGCCTTTCCAGAAGACCAGAGGTCCTCTGTAGATCCTGTGTCCTACCAGTTAGAGCCATAAGGATGTCTCAGACACACTGGGCAGCTTCTACAGTGAATACAATAAACTTCCACTGTGCTACTTTAACTCAGTCCTTTACGGTTCAGCAAAAATGGCAAACATCTCATTTGATTCGTTGCAGCATACAACTAAACCAGTGCCAATGATGTACCTGAGTGATAAATTTAACTGGACTTTCATAGAATCAGTCCAGACTGATGTTCTTGAGCTTCCATACGTCAATAATGACCTCAGCATGTTTATCCTGCTACCAAGTGACATCACTGGCCTACAAAAGGTAAAGCAACTGAGAACATATATCATGTGAAAAACCGAAAGTGTCATTATTTACTTATTTCATGCATGTGTGAGGCAAAAGATCAGGTTGCAGTCATGTTTCTACAAAGGAGGGTACGGATCAGGCGCAAGGAAAAGCAAACCCCAAACTTGGTCTAGCACTGTGCACTTGAAACTCCTGGAGCTCACGCTAGATTTCTTACTCTTGGCAGCTGGCACTTCTGTGGTTCCTAATGTTGATCAGTCCTGGAAACAGGTAACCCAAACCCTACAAGACTGGCTTTTCTTCCAGCTGACCAAAAATGAGGACAGAAAGGCAGCCCTGCTGAGATTCACTGTCTGTACTGATTCAGACAGATATGATTTCATTCCAAAAAAAATCCCAACAAATTGGCCAGCCTCCATTACTTTCCAGGAACTGCAGAGCTAATACACATGGACACTGCCACCTTCTGTAAAGAGAAGGATCCTCCTTTGGATAATAAACTCTTACTAAATTATCATTTACGTTAGTGGGTGTTCTGTAGAAAAAAAGCTCTTTTCAGTAAATTCTAAAATGTAGGGAAGACACAAACATGAACAGCAACCAGACTATTGTTACTTGACACTGATGTTTTTGTTCTACAACTATTTAACCCTGCTATATTCCCTGACAATTACTGGGAACATTTCAAATATTGCATTGACCTACTGTAGAGCAACATACTCCTTTAGTCAGAAAGATCTCCAAATTGGTCTTTCACTAGTGTGTGTTTTGTACTCTTACAACAGCTTGAAAAGTTCTCTGTTTAAGAAAAGAGAAAAAATAGCTCTTAGAGCACAGGTTTTTGAGCACTCTGTAATTTTCTGATTCTCTTTTTACTAACTGCAGCTGGAAAGAGAATTGACCTTTGAAAATTTGTCTGCATGGACCAGCCCAGAACTGATGGAGAAAATGAAAATGGAGGTTTATCTGCCCAGGTTCACGTTAGAAGAAAAATATGACCTCAAATCTACTTTGAGCAGGATGGGGATACAAGACGCCTTTACTGAAGGTCAAGCTGATTTCACAGGAATGTCAGAGAATGGCGAGCTGTTTTTGTCACAAGTTTTTCACAAGTGTTATCTTGAAGTCAATGAAGAAGGCACAGAGGCAGCAGCTGCCAGTTCAGCAGCACTGGCATCACGGAGTCTTGGTGCTACTATTATTTTTGTAGCAGATCACCCTTTCCTCTTCTTTATCAGGCACAACAAGACCAAGAGTATCCTCTTCTTGGGAAGGTTCTCTTCCCCCTAGAAACTCGACCATTACTAAACAGGCTCTTGCAACAACAATAATGAACAAAATACACATCACGAAGAGCATCTCAATAGTCTGTGCACTACTTCTTCATTTTCCTGTAATTGACAAACCTCTAAATATTAGAAGAGAGCACCATTTTCCTAGCCAAAGAACCTGAAAAACGGTTAGCACTACACTGTAAGTACCAAACTGTCCACACAATAACATTGATGCATCTTTTGAGTGCTTTCTGAACCAGAACTGCCACAATGCAGAACAGACTAAGTTGATCTAAACCAGTAATTCCCAACACACTTGTTTTGGTACATAGGAAGAAAAGAAACACAAAAAACTCCTTCCTGCAGAATGCATCTCCATTGTTTCAGCTCGCTAAGCTGGTCATCCCAGGAGGCCTACCTCACCCACATTCTTCTCAGTTTTATACCAACTTTGCAGTCTGGCACAGCTGGTAATGAAAAAAATCTGCAAAATCCTCTGTGTTCCTGATACTGGTGTTTCTTTTGTGCATGCAAAGGGGCTAAAACATGTACTTTCTAATTTCTGTTCCACAGCAATTGGAAAATATTAAACAACAATATAGAATTGGAGCAAAATAAAATGCATGTGCCTTGAAACCTTCTCTTTTGTAACCTTTCATGCATTCAACACTGTTGCCAGCCCAGCACTGCACTGCTTTACTCTCGTTTTGCTTTGTCATTTATTTCACTGGTTTGAGGCAAGATCAAATCGAAGAATCAAGCCTGGAATACTAACTCCCTAAGTCCCTTCTAGAAGATTACATGCAAATCCCTCAGTACACATTTACTCCCATCACAGCTCTTTCTCCTAAGGAGGAGAGTGTCCTAATCAGTCATGCACATTTGCAGGGGATGATCCTAACTCTCTGAATTCAGAACAGAGAGCAAAGGACTGGGTCTCTTACAGGACTTGCAGACACCACCAGCATCTTGCTAGAAATGACTCTTCTTGGGATGGCAGGACTCCTTTTTCCTAACAGAGAGGAGATTGCTGACTGTCACTGAGTCCTTTCTGTTTTCTTCCATGTGACCAGCTGCTTCTGGGGTCCCTTCTGGCTCTGCTTCCCAAATGGGAAGTAGCATAGGAAAAGTGTTGTGAAGCAAGGGCTTTATTGTGTCCCTGTACAACCTCAACAACACTGCTTTCTGTCTGACTCAGCTGTGAGATACAACACAGGATCCCTGTGCATTCAGTTGCAATTTCGCCATGCCCTGCTTCACCTAATGCAAGCGCTTCACGTCCCCATGGCCAAGTCCCTTAAGCACTTCCTGACGTGCTTCAGGAATAAAGATGGCAAAGCCGTGTCTGGGAGGCCAAGAAGGAACAAAACCACAACATTCACCCAAGCTCACTCACAGGCCTTTAAAGTCAATGGAAATGCGAGTCATTTTTTCTCTCTTTCAACTATTTTAAGCATGATTGCAAAGATGACAGAGTTAATGTCCTCTTGGCAGTGCCTGATCATTACCAAGTGACAATGGCCATGACACTTGAAGGGTGAGTTGCACATTAGGGAACAACCTTTTCTCAGGGTGAGCAGCACAGCACTGGAGAAGGTTGCCCAGGAAGGCTGGGGAATCTCCATCCTCTGAAGGGCTGTGGTTGACCTTATCTACTGATGGCCCTGCTCCAAGCAGGATGGTTGACCTCTGGATGTCCCTTTCAATTAACACGTGTGATTTTCTCTCTCTTGTCAACAGCCGTTCTGCCTTGCCATCTCCCTTTCTCATCCTGCCTGGCATCATTGGATCTTGACTAGCAAAGGGAGCTAGCTTGCTCACTCTCAGCATACTTCTTTGGGACTTAGAATCTCCTGGCTTGCGTTTTCCCACCATCTAAACAGTCAGCTGACCTTTCTCCTATCCTGATTTCTTGAGGACTTACTCATCGTACTAAAACCAACACTTGTTTAATTTCTGGCATTTCTTCATTGCCTTGCACAACATTGATTTCTGCCACTTTTTAGAATACTCTACCCACTCTGTTCCTGTAATCAGGCTTGCAGCAAAACGCTTAGCACACAGTACAGTTTCCTTCCCTTCCTCCATTCCTTTTCCCATGTCCCCCAACGTCTTAACTGTTGTTGCCACCACCTTGTCCTTCTTCCACCACCCAACAGCAGCCTGGCTGTCTTCTGGGACTGCAGAGTGACAACTACTGTGCCATGCTTGCCCCTATTTTTTCACTCCATCCCTGCTCAAGCCCTCCCAGTGGGATTGTTTCAGTCCTTGCTCTCCTTCACTACATGCAAGTACTGTGCACTAACTCAATGTTTTGCAGTGTTTCTCTCAAATGACTCCCAGCCATGGCTGCAAGGAGATTTCTTCACCAACACAATCAGTGGGATGTCCGTCCCTTACCCTGAATGGTCCTAATGATCTTCAGTGTGAAACTGGACTCCCAGGGTCCAATTCAATCACTAAGCTTGACCTTTTATGCTGACTTACCACATTTGAAACCCAGGAGTCACAGCTCCACAAAACCAGAGAGGAGAATCGGGCCTACAATATCTGCTTATATCCAGAAACCAAAACCACACATTCTAGATGTGTAATGTTTTTGCTAGTCATTTATTTTAAACAGAGTCTCCACAACACCAGAAGACCACTGGAATGGGTGCACTGTTCTGCTATCCTGTCAGTAGACTACTGTGGTCTAACAATAGAGCTGAGATTTTAATTCCATAGTCCTTTTGAATACCTGAAACTGAAAAGTGACAAGGTCAACTAGGAGGACAAAATTACATAAAATCTTTTGGGGATTTGATAGAAAGGAGCTTTGGGTAGGCGGAAACAACCTGGATGTAGGGGTGAAGGAAAGGGAGGTGCAAACAGTACTATATTTCTAAATTTGGATGTAGGTGAGAAGGAAAGGGAGGTGCAAACAGGACTATATTTCTAAACTTATTCATTGCTTAACACACAACGCTGAACCTGACAGAGGACAAGACCTAATTCTTCTCTCTCACGGGATCAGAGGTAAACATTTAAACCAATTTAAGTAACCTTTCTGCTGCTTTTAAAAAGTGATCTGTGGCTTGCATGACTGTATAGGTAAATGATAACATACCAGTGTTACAGTGCATTATTCTTGCCTCATGTTTTTCTAGATGTCAGCCCTCAGAGAAAATAAATCTGTGAGGTTAAGGAAAACTGCTGATTCAGGGCAGAATTGATCACATGAAGGAAAGTTTTCTTAGGGCAGTAGCTGTCTTATTAATTAAAATCTTCAGTTTGATAAAGAAGTCCGATACTTCAGGTGAAGAAAAGGCCATTTCCATTCTGCAAAGGCACAGCACTGCACATGATCAGGTCAGGGACTCAGAGGGAGTATTCATTAGCAGAAAACAGAGAAATTTCCATCTGGATGCTCTCTTGGTTGTGTTCTTCAAGGAAAGAAAATCACTTTGTGGTACAGATTTGGTACTGACAGAACACTGACTGCCAGAAGAACTGTAGTGGTTTGGCAACCAAACACTTGATAAATACCTGTAGACTTCAGAGCTTGCCCCACAATTTCTGTAGCTCCATTCCATAGATATAAATTTTAATAAAAATAATAATGATAATAACAATAACATTTCTGGTCTCTTGACTGGAAAACAACATGAAGCAGGTACTACTGGGCAGATATCTTAAAGTCTGGAATACTCATAACCTCAAGGAATCTGCCAGTTTCTGGGGAAAATAAAATTGCTGGAACATACAGAAGAGTTGGTAGGTACACATCATGAATAAAACCGCATCAATCTAAAAGCTAAAACCAGCTTTGCTATTCATGATACTACTCAGAATGGGTGGCTGGCCAGGAAAAGCACACGGACCTAAGAATTATGCCTGAATTCTTTCTCAGGATCAGCTCTCAATTCTATGTAGATCCAAAATGAAGCAGAGGGAAACTCAGGCATGTTGTGAACCTACATCCTAAAACTTCATTTAAATTCCCCTGGGAACATTACTTTGATAAATCATTAGTGAAGGATGAAAAGGAGGAAAAATACACAGCTTACAGATCTGCACATTTTTGAAAACCAAAGGCGAAAAGAAACACAAAGAAAACTGCAGCTGTATAAAAGACGACATATGTACTATTAAAGGAGAATATTATCTGGATAACAAAAAACCTAAAAGAAATTGCTGCTCCGAACAGGTGGCAAACAGTATCTGTGTGGAAGATAAAACATACAATTAGGCTATTAGTTTTAGTGGGTGCCAATGCATTATGTTGCACATGTAATATTTCTCACTAATATGCAGTGTGTACATAATTTTAAACATTCAAATAGTACAATTCTGTCTGTTGCCTCTTTCCAGGTTGTAGCAATGGAACTGGTCTCAACATCAGTTGGCAAGTTTACAGTTGAACTTTTCAACAAGCTGAATGAGACCAACAAGGGCAAAAATATTTTCTTTTCCCCTTGGAGTGTATCAACTGCTCTGGCTCTGATGTACCTGGGTGCAAAAGGCAATACAGCAACAGAGATGGCAGAGGTAGGTTGCTCTATGAAGCATACAGCCCATACAATACCTGGCTCCTCTACTGGCTGCAAAATTTAGTGTTAGATAGAAAAACTTGTCACCACAATGACAAGGAACCAAGGCAGATCCCAGAATGTAACAAGTGAATGATAAATTTTGTTTATTTCATAGTAGGTCCCCCACTTCTCCACTAAGAGAAAGTGTCCTGTGGGTATCACACGCTGAGCACAGAGGTTCTCTGAACCCAACTTCTTCTAAATTATTCTACACCTTCTAATTTATCCCGTGATTCTATGATTCTGTCACAGATGGGATATTCCCTTTGAGAAGCAAACAGCTGATGCCAGTAGCTCCTAACTAATTGGCAGGAGGCTCACAGATCCCAGCAGCCTCCCTCTCTTCCCTGGCCAGGATGCACCTTTCTATCTTCATTTATGCTTTCCAAAACAACTGTTTTGGTATCTCCACAGTCCCTGACCCAATCCTTCCTAATGCCACATGGGCACATTGCTGACTCAAAAGGAGCTGCAGTGCTTAGCCCTGCCCAACACTCTCCCCTGCGTCACCGTACTCACATTCAGATGCCTTTGTACCGTTATCGTGAGGAGACTCATTTGGGTTTGCACAAACGCATTGCTATTGCTGAGAGCAACAGCTGCGAAAGGGAGTTCAGCCTTGCAGCGTGCAGACAGGAGCACTGCATCGATGCTCTGTGAGGGAAACAGTGCTACTTATTGTTACTCTATGGCATTTACACATACTACAGCTTCATCATCCCTTTGATTAGTCACCTAAGTAGCAGATAGCATAGTGAGTTATCATACGGAGGAAAAAAAAGAAAACAATTTGATCCCCATTTGGCTTTAAGTCACACTAGTTCCTTCATGTCTATTTCTTACCTTTGGAAACTCTGATTGCAGGTTCTTCATTTCACTCAAGCAGCAGGAGCTGACGGCTCTTCTTCTGTGGCCAGACCTTCTCGGGGGAGACCAAAGAGAAGAAAAATGGTATCTATTAGAACTGAAATCCAAAGATAAAGAATCTTCAGAATCAACAAGTCCAGATACAGCTTTAGAAGTCCAGTATTTCTTGTCTGCTCCCCTCTTCAAAGTACAAACCCCAACATACTTCACAACAGGTTCAAGTTCTGTTCCTTTCACTCAGACTCCGAGAAGCATGGAAGGACAAGTCACTGGGAGAGTCTGGAAGGTTTGCTATATGGCAAATCAGTTAATCCAGTCATAAACAGAGCCCTGCAAATAGCAGTGATGGTAAACTTGGTAAAATAAATAGAAAGAAAGAGGAACCCAAATGCCTCTCCCACATACATCACTTGGCATGTTTTGAAAACTTCATGCAAAAATGCAATTGCTGAATGTACGGTTTCTTTTTCCAAGGATCCTGAGCACAAGCAAGCTGAAGATACCCATTCTGGCTTCAAAGAGCTCCTGACTGTCATTAACAAACCCAGAAGCACCTACTCGCTGAGAAGTGCCAACCGCATTTACATGGAAAAAACCTTCTCATTATTGCCTGTAAGTTAAATCTCAGAAAGGAGTAAGAAAAGGTGCAAAAAAAAATGTCTCATTTTAATTACTTGTCATTAATAGAACAAGATTGAAGCTGACCCTGGATTCCAATGATAAACTTAACTGGAAAGTACCAGTCGGTCTGCTCACAGTATTTAGGGATGAATTGCCCTTTGACCGTAGTGCGGGGATTCCTTTTCATGCAATATGGCTTTATTATTTGAACCCCCAATATATATAATTGTAAATGAGACATTAAAATAAGCACATCCATGGGATGTGCACAGCCTTCCTTGCTTCTCCAAATAAAAGTGGGAACAAAAGAAGGGAATTTTCTGTCCTTTGGTTATCTCTTAACTCACAGTCAAACAGAGCAAGATCCTGCAGTCCTCCAGCCCTAAGAAGCTATCAAAAAGTCCAAGAGCTAACAACTTCCCTTTGGCACTGAAAAATCCAGTATAGTATAGAACGTTTTTTTCTTTTTCTGGTATTTTTCAGACATACATACAGCTTAGTAAGAACTACTACAAAGCAGAGCCACAGAAGATTAACTTTAAGACAGCACCGGAACAATCCAGAAAGGAAATCAACACTTGGGTTGAAAAACAAACTGAGGGTAAGCTGAGCTCATTTCTAACATCTTTACTTTCCTATTAAGTCAGCCTGCCGTTTCCCCTGGGCAGATGCCCTTGCTCCTCCACATGCTACTGCAGCAACCAGGTCATGCCTTCCGATGTGGACAGGGAGCAGAGATGCAGTGGGAGGACAGGGAAAGAGCAGCACACTTAAGCAGCTTCAAATACCTGATCCAGACCTCAGCGAGCTCCTCGGGGAGACTCCCATTGACCCTGCTGTGCTCTGTATCAGCTGGTCCTCAAGCAGAACTGCTGCCCTGGCGCTGCACCCACGCACCACAGGCAGAAGAGACAGAGGGGAGAAACAGTTCTGCCTACCAGTGTGCTCCAAGGTGGGTGGCGATGCCTACCTAGCTGTACCATCCTGCACTGGCCAGAGGTGCTGGCCTCCTTTTACTTGGCATAACCACCTGGTGAGGCAGTAAATGCCTTTCTGCTTCTAACTGCTTGCCATGAAGCTGTGACATTTTTTGGGGAAGGAGTCAATCCCTGTCAGTTAGCCAGGAGAACCAGGCAGCAAACAGCTTTGCAAAATGTAAGCAAACTAATTGATTTAGGTCAGGGGAGTATTTTAGGGAGTGGGGCACTGAGGCATGGAGTTTTTCACCAAGGAGTTGAAGTGAGATAAAAAACAATGAAAACATGTCCTCACTGTGGTATACTGGAATGAAACCTGACTCTTCTGATTTCAAAAGGCAAAATCAAGAACTTGCTGAGTTCACAAGATGTGGTAAACACCACCAAGCTGGTCCTGGTAAATGCTGTTTACTTCAAGGCAGAATGGGAAGTGAAATTTCGGGCAGGAGGTACACATCTGCAACCCTTCCGACTGAGCAAGGTAAGCTCCTCTAGTATCCTTTCTACTGTAAATAGCATGGTGACAGCAGCTACTGCTGAAATCTTTCCATTTCGTAAGTCTTTTAGGTATCCCTGTGGTAACTAGACTCTGTGAAAAGCTGCTTACAACAAAACGTGTCAGTGCTCAGCTCATTGCAACATTAAGATGCTGCTCAGGTAAATGTTAATGAGCTTCAGATAACAGCTACCATTTCCAAAAGCACTAAAGTCACTTAAGACCTTTTTGCAAAACACTGCTAAAAGGGCTAGATTGTAAAAACATGATTTTGAGAGTCCAGGCTTCATGGACAGGAACTACATGCCATGTCATGGGTGAGTATGGTACCCGGGCCTCTGTGCTGTGCAGCCTAGATAGGCGCAAACGTACCTGCTCAAATACAGCTGCAACAGCGTACCCTGAATGGGTCCATGGTTGGGCAAGACTAGAAGAAATGTTAATGGCGTGTATCCAGAAGAGATGTCAATGAATTCACATCAAAAGACAAGAGCTTGGTGCAATTTCCACCAACCGTAGCTTCTGCCTTATTATAGAATCATAGAATGGTTAGAGTTGGAAGGGACCTTAAAGATCATCTATTTCCAACTCCCCTGCCATGGGCAGGGACACCTCCCAGTCGACCATGTTGCTCAAACCCCCGTCCAACCTGGCCTTGAACAATTCCAGGGATGGGGCATCCACAACTTCCCTGGGCAACCTGTCGCAGTGCCTCACCACCCTCAGAGTAAAGAATTTCTTCCTAATATCTAACCTAAATCTACCCTCTCTAGATTAGCACGTATACATCTGCTGCTTGCCTGAATAAAAGGACGTAGATGTTAAGAGACGTTACATACTCCTGCAAAGGTGACTGCTTGCCAGGAACTCCCCTCGTCATAAGCACCTTTGCTCAGATATTAATGTTATCTTCTGTTAAGGGTTGTGACATAAAAAGCAATCAACTAGTCACTTTTTATTGACAGAGAGAGGAGACCGCAGAAAAACTGCACAACACTCGTCCTCTTAAACTATAGCTGTTTTCTCTGCCGTGGTGTTGTAAGGCAATATCCCATACCTGCTCCATCCCCCTAATCCTTGCAGACTTTTCTAACTCTCTTCCTCCCTCCTCTTTGGGCTGCACGTTTGGGGGAGAAGATGAAAATCAGTCAGTTCAGCCCTCAACAAAATGCTCTGGGACAAACACCAAGATAAGCAAGCTTTGGAAAATGAATGACAAATCACTGATATAAACACTGCTTACAAAAGTCTCCTCTCCCTCCACTGCACTGAGTCATCATCATCCTTCTTTTCAAGGAATGATTTCTTACTTGTAAGTAAATACTTTACAGAACAAGACCAAACCTGTGAAGATGATGTACATGAGAAATACATTTCCAGTTCTCATCATGGAAACAATGAATTTCAAAATGATTGAGTTGCCATACGTGAAACATGAACTCAGTATGTTCATCCTCCTTCCTGATGACATCAAAGACAGTACTACAGGTCTCGAACAGGTAAAAAACTATGCAACATCTATTTTGTATCACTACCCATACATTAAAAAAAAAAAAAAAAGGAAAAAAGGACAGGCTGGCGACCATATGTCTCCCTCTGAGGACATGCTGTTTCATCTCCTCCACTAGCTGAATTAACTTCCTTTAATATATATCCAATCCCAAGAAAGTTCCTCCACACTGAGTGCCCTTAGTTTGTTAAAAACTAAAGACTGTCAACGCTGTGCATAACCAGATGTTTAGCTCTTCAACAGCCCCATGACTGACACCCAATCCTACATGATCTGTAAGGGTTAAATCTCCCTTCACTGCACATTCAGGAGGGACAGTACTGCACAAGTACTCACAGCCTCTTCCTGAGATAACAGATACCTCTTCTCCATGGCCTGGAATTTTATTCACCATCTTGTTCTCATTCTGTTTGCCCCCACACATATTTGTTTGCTGTCTGAAAACCTAGGATTTTGGTGAGACTGCATTTGCTACAATAATGAGATCTGCCACTGTAGTTACTGCAATTGCAAGACTGTTAAATTCCTGGTGTCTATCATGCCAAGAATACCATTCATTGCTCTCCTCCATTTGATCTGAGCTGAACCCTGGTGACATAGTGCGCAGGACACAAGAGTGGCAGGAAAAGATTTTGCTGGAAGCAGTTTGTTTTAAAATTGTCAAGGAAGTAAGTGCAATATTACTGAATTAAAAGAGAGGAAAGGACTACCTCAGAGGATGACAGCTGCAGGCGTTGAGTGCCCTATCTTTCTTTTGCAATGAATTTGGCAGGCATGGTGCTCAAAACCTTGCAGCATTAAGTCTCAAATATTTGTTGCGCACCCTGCCTCTGATTGTCAGTAAAACCAATTTATATTTCATGCTTTCAGCTGTTAACTTTGCCATTTAAAACCTGTTTACTTCATTAAATTGCCATAAAATTGATTAATTCATTGTTAACTGTTTTTTCCTTGCAAACATCAAATCCCTACTCTTTCTTGAATGATAGCTGGAACGAGAACTGACGTATGAGAAGCTGTCCGAATGGACTGATTCCAAGAAGATGACCGAAACTCTTGTGGATCTGTACCTACCTAAGTTCAGAATGGAAGAGAAATATGACCTCAGTGATAAACTGATCAGCATGGGAATGCACAGTGCCTTCAGCAGCAATGCTGATTTCAGTGGAATGGCTGAGAAGGGTGATGTGCTGATCTCCAAAGTTTTTCACAAGTCTTTCGTTGCAGTTGATGAGAAAGGCACTGAGGCAGCTGCTGCTACTATAAATATAGATTTCACAAGTTCATTTGTCAGCCAGGTTCTGAATTTTAAGGTTGACCACCCTTTCCACTTCTTCATCAGACACAACAAATCCAAGAGCATCCTCTTTTTTGGCAGATTCTGCACTCCCCTAGAATGAGTTATTACTTGCTCCCAGACAGCACCCAAGGTTCACTGTTCAAAGGAAAAATGTGAACTGCAGTTTTAAAAGCTCAACCTTAAGCCATGTAGTTATACGTACTGAAAGTGTATGTCCCTTTTCTTCCCCCCACTCAAGTATGGCAGCACCCAGAGACCACCCTGTGCCTCAGAGACCATCCCTCTACTGCTCCTTTCCATTATTCTAAAGAGACAGTCCTCCACGAAAACAGTGCAGAGTTTTGCTTGCTTTCATCAAACCTGCTCTTCTGGCTTTGTTGTTTGAGAGTAAGGTGGAGCCATAAAAGCTCTCTGCACACAGGCCATCACCTAGCCCCATGCTAAGTGCTGACTTCACGGGAAATGCAGTTCATCCTCTTGAATCTCTGAGAGAGGAAAAAATCCCTGAAAGAAAAAAAAAAGAACTTGTAGAAATCTATATGCTCTCTTTTCCTCAGTGGGAAACGTGCGCTTGCGTTACAATGCAGTTTCCTTATGTTCATTTCAAGTGACTGTTGGAAATTAACAAAATTTAATACAAATCCAGAATAATCTCCAAATGTCCCTCACCTTCCCCATCTCACCATGTGCATACAGACACATTACATTCATTCTCTCCTCCCTTTGCAGCTTCATGAAAAAATGAGGCAGCAAGGGAAAATTGTCCAGCCATTAACATTCAATCTCTAATTTTTAATCACCTTACATTTTCTCCTTATTTTTCTAAACTTCGTGGGTTAAGGTTGCTGAGAGTTCCAACCAGGAAAAATGTTAAGAAAACTATGAGCAACATGCTTCTTGCTACCTCTTATTGATATGCAATCTAAAACCTCCAGAATTCAAATCTGCTTCCTCCGTTTAATTTAAACTAATTATACCTGTTTCCTGGCTAATATCTGCACAGTTTCCTTGCTACTTGTATCACTGATCAATGTATGATTCATGTAATGATTTCTGATTAATTATGTAACTTGTGAGTGCATCTCAGCAAAGATAGTCATGGTATTGACAGAAACACCAGTGAGATTTTGACTGATGCTTTACTTCATATTTTGCCACGATCTGCATTTAATCCAATAAATGAACTTGGAGTTGCATTTGTGCTATTCAGGACACTGACCTACCTGGTTCTCTTAGAGCATCATATAAGGTGCACGGCTGGAGCACATTTCCATTCTTGCCATTCCAAATCAACCACCACATCATCCCCATTGACAAAGCTGACACACTTAGTGTCTTATTCCCACTAGTCTTCAAACAGCCCTGAAAACAGTGTTATTCAGCATATTATCCTAGGCAATTACTAAACACACCAAATCAAATTAAACACTGTGATGAGTGAGTTTTTGCTCACCGAGTCAAGGCATTTGTGGGAAAATAACGGAAGATTGGCGAGGAGGATTGTAAACACGCTCAATTGACTTGCAACTGGAGTGTCAAAAAACACATATATCATACTGATTGTTGTTTAGCCTTGTGTGTTGGACAAGTAGAACACCTGTGTTTAGATAACACAGGCCTGTGATAGACTTAGAGGCACCCTATCGAACATGCTTGAGACTCTTGCCCTTCTGTGGGAAAAACCAAAGCACAGTGGTAAACTATGCCTGCGCAAATTCCTGATATACATACAGGTGAGAACATCAGATTCAGTGACCCTCTAGCACGGACCGAGGTCCACGGTGCCTGCATCCCTACTTGTGTGACTCTGCCCAGGTGCTGCTTCAGGGATCCCCTGGTTGGTGAAGTAACGAAAATAAATTTACTCTTTGTATTTCATCCGTGGTTTTGTGGTTGTTCCTGTGTCCTGCCTATGCTGGCTCACACATTTGAACTTTTCCTTTTAAACATTCAGCTTCCCATTTTTGACCACTGCTTATTGCACTATCAGCCCCCTTGGGACCTACTCAGGAGGGTTGATTTCCTGTCACAACAGACTAGAAATAAAAAAGTCTAACTAGAGCCTATAGCCCAGAAGAGCAGCTTCCAAACATCCCTTTTGCCCTGTACAATAGCAAACAAGCAATGTTGCACTGGCAACACCAGTTCCCTCCGTTGGCTTGGGAGGGCAGCAGTTGTGCTTTCCTGTGGCCATAAGGAATAGCATAAAGTTTTGTAGCCACTGTGGTACTCAATAACCACATGTCAGAGAACATTATCTAAGGCAACAAGATTTGAATGCAGGAGGGAGGTACTGTAAAAACATTTACTCTCAGCAAAATTCCACCTAGAATTACAACTCACTCCACCTCCAAAAAAAGCTATTCTATTTGGAAATACATCTCCACCCAACAAAGAACACCTGCATCTTCTTCCCTGTACAAAGTGCTGCTTCTAAAATCAGTGCCCTCCCTTGCTTGTAACCCTCAGCTCAGGGTTCAGCTGTCTGTCATCCAGGACCTACTTTGGTGCAGCCCAGTTGTGTGCTACTGACTCAGCTTTACTTAGAACTTTATTGTTTAGGGCAAGTGAAGGCCATGCAAAATAAGGAAAGTAAAAACACAAACAGAGAAGTTATTGTCAGGGTGGAACAGTCAGCATAGCAAGGCTTCAGGACGAGAAACACTCGCACAAGGAGGTATAAAATCACAATTTAAAAAAAAAAAAAGAAGAATTGGAAGGCAACAACTAGCAACATCAAGGCTGAGTCTTTTCTAGGGAGCAACAAAGACCAGCCCTCCTCCATCTGAGCAATGCCTGGCCAGCAAAGCCTCATCAGGGTTGTAAACATGTTAATTCTTAGCCTTGTAGCATGTTAATCCTATCTCTCTCCTCTTTGTACTCCCAGTTACTGGGAACTCCTAAATTGTGTTTACCCAGTTTGAAGAGTCACTTCATATAAGAGCAAAAGTTGCCCAAAGAGGTGGGAAGAGCATCACGCCAAACCAAATGAAAGGTCTTCTGATGCTAATTTTTGTGCATCTCCTCACTCATACCACACTGCAGGGCTCTGCAAAGCAACACCTCTGAGGCTCTTCGAGGAACTGCAGCACGGTGTCTGCCAGCTGGTGAGAGGTGCAAAGGGTCAACCCAGCTGGTTCTGGTACCAAGCTGCTCCCAGTCTCAGCTTTGCTTGGGAGATGATGCCAAAGAGCACAAAGACATGGGATGCAGGTGAAAAGGGTAAAAGAGAAGGAAAGGAACGCAACCAGGGGGAAATGCTCTTTACAGCGCATCTACTGCAAGAAATGCTGGAAGCTTCTTCATTTGTGCCTCCTTGTACTATTTCCACAGTAACTAGTGTCTGGCTTTCAAGTCAGGCTAACAATTACAGAATCACAGAATCATTCAAACTAGAAGTGACCACTTGAGGTCATCTGGTTCAACCCCCTGTGCAGGCAGGGTCAGCTACTGCAGGTTGCACGGGACCATGTCCAGATGGATTTTGAAAATCTGTCTCTACCAATGGAGACTACACAATCTCTCCAAGCAACCTGTGCCACTGTTTGACCATCCTCACAGTAAAAAAGTGTTTTCTTGTGTTCAGATTGAATTTCATAGTTTTAATCAGTGCATATTGCCTCTTGTCCACTTACTGGGCACTACTGAGAAGAGTCTAGTTCCTTCATCGTTACATCCCGTGAGGTATTTATGCATGTAGATAAGATCCCTGAGCTTTCTTTTCTCCAGGTTGTAAGTCCCAACTCTCTCAGCCTCTCCTTGTATGAAAGATGCTCCACTCCTTTAATCATCTTTGTGGCCCTGTTCAGGTGGAAGATATGGAAAACCATGTATTCCTTATACTGAGAAGCCCAGAACTGGACACAACACTCCAGCCATGGTGTCATCAGGCTGAGCACAGAGGGTGTAGTGGATGGAGTCATGCAGTTCACTCATAAGAGAAAAAAAACCAATAAACTTTATTGATATGAAACAGTGAGTTAACAAAGTCCAACGGTAAATTCAACAGTGGTTTAACATGATTCAGTGGCAAGGTACACTTGGTTATTTACTGCATAGAGGACAGGGTCAGACAAAACTGTCAGGGAATCCAGTTGTGTCATGAGGTTCAGAAAGGACCCTCTTACTTTCTAAACTCCTTCTTAGAGAGGCGTCTAGGTGTGGCAGGATCCAATCCTAGTCCCAGATTTGGTCAATGGTTTATGTCTAAAGGATTACACGTGCACAATCAATCCTTTATATCGCTCAGCTAAGATGTCTTCAGGAACTTTTTCCAGTCACCATGGCCTTTCAAAGATAATTGAGAGAAGCCTCACAATGATATCAACCAGCTCCCTCAGCACTTGTGGGTATAAGTCATCAGGCCCCATGGACTTAGGTACGTTCAATTTGTTTAAATGCTCCTGAACCTAGTCTTCCTCTTTCCCGACTTACCACTCTGGTCTCAGGCATTCCCGAAGGGCAGTCTTGCCAGTAAAAACTGAGGTGCACAAGGCATTTTGAGTATTTTGGCCTTTTCCATGTCCTCTGTCAGTGTTTTCCCTGCGCTATTTAGCAGTGGGCCCATGTTTTCCCTAGTCTTTTTGTCTTGTACTTGTAGACTCTTCCTGCTGTTCTTCACATCCCTTGCCAGATTCAATATCAGGTCGACCTTGACTTTCCTAACTCCATCGCTGCAAGATCAGACAAGAACTCTATACTCCTTCTGGGTCACCTTCCCTGCATCCACATCTTATACATTTCCTTTTTATGTCTGTGTTCAGTTAGGAACTCCTTGCTCATCCATGCAGGCCTCCTGTCACATTTCCTACTTCTCAGAATTGACCATCTTGAGCTTGGAGGAGGTGATTCTTGAATATCAATCAGCTCTTCTGGACTCCTCTTGTCTCCAGGGCAATATCCCATGGGATTCTTCCAAGCAGATCTCTGAAGATCTCCTAAAGTCCCGGGCTGTAGTCCTGCTTTTTGCCCTGCTCCCCTGCTCCTTCCTCTTAGGATCCCCAGTTCCATCATCTCATGGTCACTATAGCCAAGGCTGCTTCTGACTTTCACATTCATGATGAGTTCTTCCATCTTTCTCAGTATCAAGTCCTTGTTGGCTCCTCAGTCACTTGTACCAGGAAGTTGTCATCAATGTAATCTAGAAATCCCCCAGATTGCTTGAGCCCTAATGTATTGTTCTTCCAACAGAAGTCGGAGTGGCCCCCCATAAGGACCAGGCTTCTTTCAGGTGTTTGAAGAAGGCCTCATCTACTTCCTAATCAGGAATTCTACAGCAAATACCCACTACCACAGCACCTGTGTGGCTTGCTCACTAGTCTTGACCTGTGAGCTCTCGACTGACTCTTGGCCTGTGCTAAGGCAGAGCCCCATGCATTCCAGCGTCTCTCTCACATAAAGGGCAACTCCCTCTCCTTGCCTTCCCAGCCTGTCCTTCCTGAAAAGCCTGTATCCCTCCACTACAGCACTCCAGTCATGTGACCTATGCTACCGCATCTCCGTGATCCCAATGAGGTGATAGCCCTGTAACCACACGCAAACACCTAACTGCTTCTCTTTGTTGCCCATGCTGCCTGCATTAGTGTCGTGGCATTTCAGAGAGGCACCCAGGTGTGCTGATTCCCCTGTACAGGGTTGAGAGGCTCTCCCTTAAGGCTCTTCTGCAGGCACTTCATTCTTTACATGCCTATGCTTGAAGTGATTCCACTTTAGCTGTTTTGTTGATAGCTATGCCCCTCCTGTTCCCATCACCCCAGTCCCTTGGTGCGTCTACCACATTCAAAACCTCCTTTTTTATTGAGGACTCACTCACTCCCCCATCCATTTCTAGCTTAAAGCTCTGCTTAGCAGGCTGACCAGCCTGTGGACAAAGATACCTTTCCCTGTTCAGTCAGGTGGATCCCTTCCCTTCCAAGCAGCCGGTGACGCTCAGAGATGTCCCATGGCCGTAGAAACTGAATCCCTGCTGCCGACAACAGCAGTGCAATGAATTGTTAACCCACAGATCTGTCAAGTTCTCCTCAGGCCCGTCCACCTCACCAACAGGATTGAGGAGAGCACCACCTGGGCCCCCATGCCCTCGACCACTTCCTCCAGAGCCCTGTAGTCACACTTCAAACTTCCTAGGTCACCCCTGGCAGTATCATTTGTGCCTCCATGGAAGAGCAGCAGGGGGAAGGACAGATGAGCTTCAGTAGCCTCTCTACAACATCCTGAATGCATGTCCCCTAGCAAGCAGCAAATCTACCCAGATGACAAATCAGGTCAGCAGATATGGGCCCTGTTCCCTGCAGTTACTTTCACTTCTTACACTTGTTAATGGCCTTTGAGATCTGGAAGGTGCATCTGCCAGTGCTGTAAGTTAAGAAAAATTGCAAGTGTTTTAGTTTCCATGGTTTCAGAATTATTTCCCCCTGCTAGTTTGGGATGCTACACTTGGATATAGCAAGGGAGGCTGTTCTGGGAATGTGAATTTCCAGTGCAGTGTGCTGGCCACGCTTGCTGTTGTTGTTCCAGGAGGCCTGGGTTCTCCTGGAGGTGACAGGCTGGCTGGCAACAGGCTCGGATGGGGGAAGGGAAGACAAGACAGATCTGGAGCACAGCAGCTTCTATGCCACGAGCAGATCATGGTGTTACAATGCTCCTCTCAGCAAGGGCTACCCCAAGCACTCTCCTTTCCCTCCTGTCTGCCAGAAAGGGTGGCTTGATGCTTCTGAAAGATAGTTCCATTTATTCTTCCATACTGGGGAAAATGTTATTTAATCATCTTTCTAACATACTCAAAGGTAGCCAAGTAATAGGTGCTACATGACTGCTTTTCCAAGTAACTGCTTTCAAGAAACCCTGGGTTTGTTCTGTATCACCAAAATTTCAGGTCCATGAACCCATCCTTGAAAGGTCCCAGGACCCTGAAAACTAAAGAAAGAAGTACCTAAAGGAAAGTGCTGAGATAAGCCTCAATACAAACACATTGTGAGCATGGACTGCATGTCACTTAGTGATTCTGTGCTGCCAAAACACGTCAGATTAACATGCTTTCAGTTTATCCTACAATGAAAGATGAGGCTTTTGTCTCCCAGTGCAAATCTCAGCATCATAAAATAATCCCTGGCACCTCTGTGGTAGCTGACCTCATGACAAGCACAAACGGCAGACACAGCACACAATAATAAAAACTGGTGTGCTGGTGTATTGTTAGTGTTCGAGACAAGGACACAGAAAAAAAACCACCCTGCTTTAGAACTGAAATGAAAATGCATCCAAAGTTTTTAAGGTTTTATTCTGCCATACGTAACAGGCACAAGAAAATCCCTTTTAAAATGTTATTTATAGTCCAATCCTTTAGTTCTATTGCAACAGATGTGATACTTGCTCTCACTTTCTTCCTGGAGGACATAGCTGAATGGGATTTCTTGCAGAATAAAAATGCCTAAATGCACTTAGTCTAGCACTAACTTTAATTTGTGCTGATTTTTACTAGATGTAACTGAAAGACAACTGATCTTCAAGAAATGCCCAAATGGTCCACTCAGAGTGAACAAAGTACAGATATGGGAGTACAACAATCAAACAGGCAGAAAGATACAACCTTACATCTCTGCTGATCAAGACGGGGGTGAAAGATGGCTTCAAAAAAAGCCAAAATGTCTTCATCAGTATGCCAGAGGAAAATGACTAGTTTTATCAAAAGACTTTTATGACCGTTTTGCAGAGGTCAATCCACTTGAGGTCAACAGGTCAGGTATTGTGATGCTGTGAAACCTTGTTTCTACTATTCTGGTTGCAACAATTCACTATTTCCTGTCACAATTTCCACCTGGCACAGCAAAAGCAAGAGTGCCTCTTCTTTGGCCAATTTGCTCCCCTTTGAAACTCTCTCTTACTAAACAGGATCTTGCAGCAGCTGGAATATACCACAAAGAGTGTCTACACAGTTTGGGTACCCTTTCTTCATTTTCCTGTATTTTTGGTCAATCTTTGGAGTTTGTAGTACCAGTAACTGTTTGCTTTTTTTTTCTTCTCCTATTCATTTAGGTAAAACATAGACAACAGCAGTTTCAGATATAGAGCAGAAACATGTCTTAAGCACATAACTAAACATAATAGTGTCTAATATATTTCTGAAGCAGGAAAATAAGATGGATATGCCAGGCACAAAACCTGCACACCCTAAAAACCAAAATGCATTGTTCTGGTTTGAGCAACATAAGATTAATTTCTCTTTCAGTAATTTTACTTTTCAGTAAGGTCTCTTCTAATGTTTGGGAAAACTGCACTTTTAGAAGACTCTAGTGTCTGGATTTGTGAAAATATTTACTTTATAGCCAGCTATGGTANTCTCGGGTTTCCTTGTTTTTTCCTTGATTCCCCTTCCCGGGTGGGGTCATCAGGTGATAGGATAATTGTCTACACGACAATAAATTGTTGTGGGTTCCTCAAACCATAACACGCATGAAAAAAGGGAGGCACATATATCACTCTCGAAACCTTGTATGACACACATACCAGTCAGATTCGAAGTGAATATAAGTACAAAAATGTAATTCTAGTTCAAAATACAGACTTGTACTCTTTATACTGGTCCTTTTTCTGTGTAAGGTAACTGCATGCTGGTAATTGGTTTACTCTGCATGTGTCATACTAGTGGGCAAAGGCCACTAGCTAACCTTAAATGTAGCAGAAGAGACATAATGATCACAAAGGAAATTTATCAGTGCAGTTTAAGTCACGCAGATAAAAGCAGATGAAAACAGCAGAATTGCTAATTACACTGGTTTAAAGTAAAACATTTGTGTACATGTAACTTTTTTGTATTATACCTTTCCTGATCTCCAATTCTACACATTCTGCTGTTTGGCTCTCTACTCCAACACAACAAAGTCTCGGCAAAAGAAATCATTACAAGCAGAGGTTCCAAGCAGTTTTGCAGCTTTTGGTAGATGGTCCAAACTCTCTCAATTCTTCACAGAGGAATAATAAGCTCATCAAGTGTAGGGCCTGTAGGCATCTAAAGCACCTTCACCTTCTTTGCTAGGAGCAGCAGTTTCAAAGCAGCATCCAGTAGTTCAAATGAGTCCAGTGTTCACTCTTATTTCATCACTTATTTTAGGTGACTGTGTAAAAACCTTCTGAGCTTCCTTTGTGACCTGCTTTCTGAAAGAGAAGACCAAAAACATTAAATCTCAGAAAATAAGGGCTTTATGTGACCTGAAGACCACAAGTATTCAAATCCTTTCCCTCTCAAATTTGACCACAGGATGAATGAGGCTAACAGCCTATTTTAATATTCCCTTTTAGCCGTATCTTTGAGATTAGTTTCTATTAATTGCCCCACTTCGTAGAGTAAAAAGAAAAGGAAGCTGTAAAATTATTTCAACATGACCCTTGCCAATGCAGGGTGGTTCAATACTTTTCTGCAATTCCCACTTTTTTGCAGGGCAAATCCCGATGTTGTGGAGGACACCTGTGGGAGAAAGGCATACTGGCCTTCACGTTTCAGGACATACACCCACTAACAGTGGCCTTGAATTGAGGAGTTCTCTCTCCCTCTCTAAGTTCTGAAAGCAGATGATAGGGAGGAGAAGTAGGAATAAATGAGGGAACATGCTCATTAATACAAGAAGAGGATGTAGAGAAGAAAAGGGAGGTGCAAACATTTCTACATTTCCAAAAGTATTCATTGCCTCACAGACCGCCACAGATCCTGACTGAAGACAGATCTGAAGACTCTTCTCTCCCTCAGGATTTCAGGTAGTGTAAATATTCATATCCAAATAACTAGCTTTACTTTGGAAGTCCTAAAAATTCATGTTAAGTTCTTGGGAACTGAGCAGTTAAATGATAGTATAAACATCATGCAGGGGAAGGGAATGCTCATTTTTTAGCCCTTGGAACAAGCCAGCGCTAAGGCACAGTGGTGAGAAAGCAAGCCTAGGATGGGCAAAACCTACATAGCCTGGGAGGGCAGAAAATTTCCTCACCTGTAGGAAGGGTGCCTTAATCACCAGGCTACGAGTCAATTTAGTATCAGAGGACTGTTAACAGGCTGCAGGAGAGAATACACTCCTCCTGATCCTGGAATAGAACACACAAGACAGCATGAACTCCGTAGCAGTGTTTTGGATGCTCAGCATGGGGTGTATTGGTTCAAGCCTCTGCTTTATTCGTATCAAACAACTACTGGATCAGGCATCCATACTTTTCCTTTCCCAGATGACCAAAGTGGCTAGGAGACCAGTGAACCGCACAGGAACACACACAGGTTCTTTCTCTCAAGCCTGAGTAATGCTTGATTGCTCCATGCAGATTCAGTTCAGGCACTCTCTGGGAACAGGAGATGGAGACATCAGTTTGAAATTCTTCAGGCAAAAATGTTCAGCTCAGCCCAGTTCCCTAAATACGCTCTGGGAGTATCAGCATCTCCAGGCACAGGAGTAAAAGAGATCTGATTTGAAGGTCCTAAAAATGCTTAGGTATGAGCTAGGCTGCAGGGCATTCACCTCTGAAGCACTCCTGAGAATGCTTCAAAGCAGTTGTGGAGCCCTGGGAAGCTTTGAAATCAAAACTCGAGGCTCTGGGCATCTCTTAACTCTGCATGATAGCTGGCTTTGAAGACTGCAGTTTTTGATTTAAGCATGTAAATTGTGGGTGAAGATAGATTTAAATGTACAGTTGCTTTTGTTGATCTAATGCTTAACCTTTCACCTGATGCCATCTTACACTGACTTTAGTACATGTTTTAGTAGTTCTTATACTGGTGAAGACAATGGAAATTTCTGAATTTACCCTAATATTTGTCAACAGTATTAGACTGACCTAAAATAGGCTAATAAGAAGCACAGGTTTGTTCTGGATCCACATACGGAAAATCAGTTTAATCCTGGGGTGGGGTTTTTTGTTTGCTTTGGTTTTGTCCTGTAAAAACATACTTAGAAAAAGAAGCAGAACAAGGATGGAAAATCTGCACGTTCTGAAAAGCCAGCAGAAAACCAGGGAAAAATTATTGTTGTTTAAAACAGGAACTATTTGGGGTTGTATGTATGATACAAGAGTTTACCTGAAAAACAGTAATTGACAAATCCTGGTACAGCTTCCAAATGTGAGTTTACCTACACCAAGAACATACAAAAATCTACAGATCTCTAGTAGCCTTCAAGATACACGTAGTGAATCACATGAATTCACCATGCATTTTTCAGCAGAAAGCAATAGCATAGGAAGTTTAAAGAAATAGAAAAAAGCTCAAAGCAGCACAGCAAGAAATTATTCTGTTTCACTCCCACAGAATCGAAGAATAATTCTATGAAAATTAAGCAAATGGGTTTTTGAAACAAGTCGGGTCTGTGAAAACATTTCTAGCTAAAATAGTGCTCATCTGATGAAGAATAAATAAAAAAGCTGAGGACATTGGGGAGTGATGGGGAAGGGAGAAATAATGCAGGTCTTAAATAGAGATCTACTAGCTGACTGTACTTGGTCTCTGTGCAGTATTTTACCCATTACAGGGACACCCTCACACTGTATTTGAGGGGCTGCAGGCAATGTCCCACTAGCAGCTTTGTATTTTTTAAAAGAACTAAAGAAGCAGTCATCACCTTTCTCTGACACTCATTTGTCTCAGGCTGTATCAATGGAGTCGCTCTCAGTGTCAACCAACAGCTTCACTCTGGACCTTTACAAAAAGCTGAATGAAACTTCCAAAGGCCAAAACATTTTCTTTTCTCCTTGGAGTATTGCAACTGCTCTCGCCATGGTCTACTTGGGTGCAAAAGGTGACACTGCAACACAGATGGCTGAGGTAAGCTCTGAAATTAGCAGTATATCACCTTACAGGTTGTTCCCACATAAATTGCATTATTCTTCTGCCTATGGGGAACAGAAAGGAACAACGTGGGAGAACAGTGACCTGCCATAATGTTGGGTACAGGAAATAACCCCACTCATGCTGCCAGCAGTCCTGCAGGTCACTGTTCTTCCACTTTATTTCCAAGATCTCCATGCTCTGCACTACCCCTACATTTAGCTTACACTTACAGTTCCCAGAGCATTGCAAGTGGTCTGCCAGAGGGAAGTTATTGACATTAGAGACTGCTGCTGGTCTTGCTTGGAACTCTACCTTCCATTTTAGCTGCCTTTTGAACAGAATAATTCACCTAATATAGTGCTCAAATAGTAATAAAGAGACAACTTTATTAGCAAAATTAATACAGAGCTAAGATAATCTAGAAAAAGGAATACCAGAGCTAAAATCACTGCTTCTAGACCCCAGCTGGTTCTGGAAGCTATGTACCTGTTTTCTTATACTGCATACCAAAGTTAGTAAGCTCTCCTGAATATGCGTTGGGCTGCACAGGAGCAGTACAAATACCTTTGCTTGTGACACAGTTAGTCCATAAATAAGGTAATCCACAAATAATGGAGACATACTAGTACTGAAAATACAACTTCACTTAAGGATGCTTTAGCAGAACCTTTCAGTCTTGAACTCTTTCAGGTTATATACATTTACTTAAATACATTAAATGTAAAATTTTACATTTCTGTCACAGTAGTAGAACTCTGAAGTGCACTATGCTCTTTGTTGTGTTTGGTCATCGTCTGAAAATAGATTCCATGTAGCCAAGCATGAACTAACTATTTATCTAAATGAATTCATATTTGCGCCATAATATTGATCTATTATTAAGCAGTAAATGTGACTACAATCTATATAATAATGATACAGTTACAGAGACTAAA
Source organism: Burhinus bistriatus (assembly GCA_013397275.1). Classification (NCBI taxonomy): domain Eukaryota; kingdom Metazoa; phylum Chordata; class Aves; order Charadriiformes; family Burhinidae; genus Burhinus; species Burhinus bistriatus. The sequence goes on from VYXH01003453.1 coordinate 64,098, forward strand.
TCAAAAGTAAGGTCTTGTCCTCAGTAATTTTTAACAGACTGTCATTGGGCATGACTGGTGAATTACCATAGAAAACTAATATAACTACATAACCCTTGGGCACATTTATCTTCAAAAAACAAGCTGTCTTTATGAACACTTATCATCATCACAGGTTCTTCATTTTAACCAGACTGCAGGAGAAGAAGGTTCGTCTGAGACAACAAGGCCTTCTCTGGGGAGACCAAAGAAAAGAAAGATGGTATTTATTACAACAGAAGACTCAAGAGAAAAAAATGTCTGAGAAAGGGATAGCTCATCACAACTACTGCTTTAGCCTTCTAACATTTGCTTGTCTTCAGTCTATATCTGCTGTCACTTCAGTAAGAACTGTATCTAGAAAAAGTGAAACAGCAGATAATGTTACTGTAAAATTCATGAACTCATGCCTTCAAAAAGAGAACTGAGACACCAACAGCATTTTAGCTGGCCCTGACACTGTCTTACTTGGTTTTAGATGGTCTATAGCAATATCAACAAATCAATTGTCCTAATGTGCTTAGGACAATTCTCTCTCTTATCAGATTCAGGGGTTTTTTTCTGTAGTGAAAAACAACTACTGCATTCACACCTTACTCCAGCCCTACCCAACAAACTCCCTTCCACCTTTTTCATGCATGGACACATCAGGCAAACAAAATTCCTGTTTAAGCTAACACATGCCGATTCATCCTTGTTCATCAGCTCCCCAGAGACTTGCCACCAGGAGGAACAGCCCAGATCTTTTCATCAAATGAAATCCCTGAACACCGAAAGGCTTGTAAACTCAAACAAGCCATGTTTCTTTAGCACAGAAAGCTCAAAGAAACTAGTTTAGACAAACTGGAAATAAAAGGGGGGGAAGAGGTTATATCAGTCTCTCCCTAGACGGCAGGGGATGAATCTTCAAGATGAATCATTACATCCACATTCCTTTTAGCAATTCACTGACGTTCTGAGTTGTAGCAATGTCTGCCTAATCTGGTCCTTCAGACATTTCCCTCCATTACCCCTTCAGTCTGTTCCCACCCCCTTGCAAAACCCAACCTCTGCTACGCTTTGTCCTCTGGCTACCAAATTCTTTCCTACGTGTCCTTCCTAGCAGCCTACATGTCGGCATGAGTGAGAAAAGACTAGAGCAAGGAATGTCACCTAACCAACCTTATGACAAGTCACCATGCATCAGTGGCACAGACTCTCAAAGTGTCTCACATGCAGGGCATGGTAGACGCCACGGAGGTGGAGACTGCACCCTAGCAGCTGGTGGGGAGCAGCTGCCAGGTAGCAGCTTATTTGTCCATTAGTGAAGCAACAGCTGGCAACAGCTGGCAAGCAAGCTCATGCTCCCTAAAACCATCAACACTGACATCCAGGACAAGGTCCCTTCAAAATACAAAAAGCAACAGCAAAATTAATGTGAAACAGAAAAAATCTGAATAGTAGGTAAGTCCATGCCCTGGCATTAGTGTATGTCAGAACAGAGCACCTCCTCAAAAGCTTCCAGGCTGCACTGATGGGTCCTTGTGAAACTGAAAATTAGGCCTCACCATGACTGAAATGAGGAGATGCAACGTCCTGGGTGTACCATCAGCTAATGACCCAAAGACCTACACAGCACTGCAGAAACAGATGCATACAGAAAATAGTTTGTCCAGTTATATATAGTGCTGCAAACAGGTAACATACTCAAAAAAGAGCTCCATCCCCTAAAATTCCTTTTTAATCAAAACAATCTGGGCATTTTAAACAATCACAGCAGGTGCAACACTTCAGACAGAAAAAAAAATATTCCATATTAATTGGTGTCTCTTTCCAAGGATCCTGAGCACAAGCAAGCTGAAAACATCCACTCTGGCTTTAAACAGCTCCTGTCTGCCATCAACAAACCCAGAAGCACCTACCTGCTGAAGAGTGCCAACCGCTTGTATGAGGAAAAGACCTACCCGTTACTGCCCGTGAGCTGAACATTTTTATTTAGAATATTTTGACATTAAGAGGGATTGTCAACAGACATGATAAAAATTTTCCAAATGATCACACTGTGGTGTCAGTGAACATGAGGGCAGCCATACAGCGCTAGCCTTTCACAGACAAAAGATCCATTTGTCTCCAACCATGGTCAACAATTTAAGAAGTGTATGGGAACAAGGCACGTTGTATACTGATGCTCCTTCAGAATCTGCTCTGGTCATCAAGCTATCTGCAGCTCAGGGACTTCCTGAACTAGAGGGCATGTCTACTTAATAGACCTTGATGAGCCTTTCTTTCACGAATTTGCAGACTTGTGTTTTGAATCTACCGCAACCCTCAGCACCAGGGGTTCCACAGCTGAACTATACGCTGTAGGAAGCTCCTGTGACTTTTGAACCAGTTACCTGTTGGCATCATTAGTGGTTCGTTTTTCCTCTAAAGGAAGCTTCTCCATATCTCTGGTCATCCTCGTCCCCTGGCTCTGTATCTTTTATACTCTAGCATTTCTTAGACTGGGGAGGCCAGAGAGAACTCAGACTATGGGCACACCACAGCTTTATAGAGTGCTGTTAGCACGGAGACAAACACATAACCAATTTTTCAGTTATATGCGGTGCTTTATTTCAAGGCGCCGGGAACCAGGGGTAAGCACCCAAATCTGGCTCCAAAGACGGCCTTGCCGAGTAC